>JAJIBD010027784.1:0-112378 GCA_021461705.1 Cryptotis parvus
GTTCATGAGGCAGTCGGGAGGGGCATGGTGGGTTCCAGCCTTGGCCTACCACCCCGGCAGGAACCCTCACAACAAGCCAGGCGACCCCCACCACTCCATGAGGCGCTGCCATTTTCCCACATTGGACTTCCCTCTCATCAGAACTCCACCCCAGCCGACCAGCCCATCACAGCCCGGATCATCGAGCACCCACCTGGAGCAGTTTCTTCCTCAATCCAGCCCAGGTCTGCTGGTCCAGAGACTCTCAGACATGGGGCAGAGCGGTTCCTTGCTCTCCTCGTGCCCAGCCGTTCATGAGGCAGTCGGGAGGCATGGTGGGTTCCAGCCTTGGCCCACCACCCGGCAGAACCTCACAACAAGCCAGACGCCCCCCCACCCACTCCATGGGCGCCGCCATTTTCCACATTGGACTTCCCTCTCATCAGAACTCCACCCAGCCGACCAGCCCATCACAGCCCGGATCATCGACACCCACCCTGGAGCAGTTTCTTCCTCAATCCAGCCCAGGTATGCTGGTCCAGAGACTCTCAGACATGGGCAGAGCGGTTCCTTGCTCTCCCTGTGCCCAGCCGTTCATGAGGCAGTCGGGAGGGGCATGGTGGGTTCCAGCCTTGGCCCACCACCCCGGCAGAACCTCACAACAAGCCAGACGACCCCCCACCCACTCCATGGGCGCCGCCATTTTCCACATTGGACTTCCCCTCTCATCAGAACTCCACCCAGCCGACCAGCCCATCACAGCCCGGATCATCGACACCCACCCTGGAGCAGTTTCTTCCTCAATCCAGCCCAGGTATGCTGGTCCAGAGACTCTCAGACATGGGGCAGAGCGGTTCCTTACTCTCCCTGTGCCCAGCCGTTCATGAGGCAGTCGGGAGGCATGTGGGTTCCAGCCTTGGCCCACCACCCCGGCAGAACCTCACAACAAGCCAGACGACCCCCCCCCCCACTCCCATGGGCGCCGCCATTTTCCACATTGGACTTCCCTCTCATCAGAACTCCACCCAGCCGACCAGCCCATCACAGCCCGGATCATCGACACCCACCCTGGAGCAGTTTCTTCCTCAATCCAGCCCAGGTATGCTGGTCCAGAGACTCTCAGACATGGGGCAGAGCGGTTCCTTGCTCTCCCCTGTGCCCAGCCGTTCATGAGGCAGTCGGGAGGCATGGTGGGTTCCAGCCTTGGCCCACCCCCCCGCAGAACCTCACAACAAGCCAGGCACCCCCCCCCACTCCATGGGCGCCGCCATTTTCCACATTGGACTTCCCTCTCATCAGAACTCCACCCAGCCGACCAGCCCATCACAGCCCGGATCATCGACACCCACCCTGGAGCAGTTTCTTCCTCAATCCAGCCCAGGTATGCTGGTCCAGAGACTCTCAGACATGGGGCAGAGCGGTTCCTTTGCTCCCTGTGCCCAGCCGTTCATGAGGCAGTCGGGAGGCATGGTGGGTTCCAGCCTTGGCCCACCACCCCCGGCAGAACCTCACAACAAGCCAGACGCCCCCCCACCCACTCCATGGGCGCCGCCATTTTCCACATTGGACTTCCCTCTCATCAGAACTCCACCCAGCCGACCAGCCCATCACAGCCCGGATCATCGACACCCACCCTGGAGCAGTTTCTTCCTCAATCCAGCCCAGGTATGCTGGTCCAGAGACTCTCAGACATGGGGCAGAGCGGTTCCTTGCTCTCCCTGTGCCCAGCCGTTCATGAGGCAGTCGGGAGGCATGGTGGGTTCCAGCCTTGGCCCACCACCCCGGCAGAACCTCACAACAAGCCAGACGACCCCCCCACCCACTCCATGGGCGCCGCCATTTTCCACATTGGACTTCCCTCTCATCAGAACTCCACCCAGCCGACCAGCCCATCACAGCCCGGATCATCGACACCCACCCTGGAGCAGTTTCTTCCTCAATCCAGCCCAGGTATGCTGGTCCAGAGACTCTCAGACATGGGGCAGAGCGGTTCCTTGCTCTCCCCTGTGCCCAGCCGTTCATGAGGCAGTCGGGAGGCATGGTGGGTTCCAGCCTTGGCCCACCACCCCGGCAGAACCTCACAACAAGCCAGACGACCCCCCCACCCACTCCATGGGCGCCGCCATTTTCCACATTGGACTTCCCTCTCATCAGAACTCCACCCAGCCGACCAGCCCATCACAGCCCGGATCATCGACACCCACCCTGGAGCAGTTTCTTCCTCAATCCAGCCCAGGTATGCTGGTCCAGAGACTCTCAGACATGGGGCAGAGCGGTTCCTTGCTCTCCCTGTGCCCAGCCGTTCATGAGGCAGTCGGGAGGCATGGTGGGTTCCAGCCTTGGCCCACCACCCCGGCAGAACCCTCACAACAAGCCAGGCGACCCCCACCCACTCCATGGGCGCCGCCATTTTCCACATTGGACTTCCCTCTCATCAGAACTCCACCCAGCCGACCAGCCCATCACAGCCCGGATCACCGACACCCACCCTGGAGCAGTTTCTTCCTCAATCCAGCCCAGGTATGCTGGTCCAGAGACTCTCAGACATGGGGCAGAGCGGTTCCTTGCTCTCCCTGTGCCCAGCCGTTCATGAGGCAGTCGGGAGGCATGGTGGGTTCCAGCCTTGGCCCACCACCCCGGCAGAACCTCACAACAAGCCAGGCGACCCCCCCACCCACTCCATGAGCGCCGCCATTTTCCACATTGGACTTCCCTCTCATCAGAACTCCACCCAGCCGACCAGCCCATCATAGCCCGGCTTGCGCGGCCGCTTGCGGCCGCACGTTCATCAATAAAGGCTTTACTTGGAGGTGTTTATAGAGTATGCCTCCCGCTACGGCAAGCCTAGCAAGCTGCTCGTTTTGTATTTGATATGCCAAATGCCAGTAACAATTATATTAGATCATTCTCATGACCTAATATAATGGTTTGAGGCTCTTTATGTTCCTGTACCAAGCCGATGCCCTTGGCTCTACAGCATGTGACAGGACATATTGAGATATTACTGGTGCCCGCTCTAGCAAATAGATGATTAACGGGAAGATCGTGATCGTGATCCGTGATTCTTTCTTCCACCTAACTCTCTACCCTATTTTCCATCTCCATTCTCTTCACTTTAGAGTAACCTTAGTTATATTGTCAATGCCCACTAGTTTATATTTATTTTGCTTTATTTAATTATAAATTGTATAACTTGCATTATTCATATATATATGTGAATAATGCAAGTTATAAATATTATTCACATGGTTAAGATAACTATATTTATTTATTTTTCATTTTGATTGCTTTAACCTTTGTACATTTCCCACCATTTTACTCCAAATGAGAAAAAATTGTCTTCTTTGTGTATGTGTGTGTGTGTGTGTGTTATTTGTTTATTTTTTTGGTGGAATAAGGGGGAATGAGCTTCTGGTATTGGGCCCAGTGGTACTCCCGGGGCCACCAGGACTGTGCGTATTGGTACTCTAGCAGTCACTTATTTCTGGAGATCAAACTAGGTCTTGCACAAGGAAGGCATGTACTTTACTACTTGAGACACATTCCTTGCCAATCTAATAATACTCTGCTGTTTATATAGGCACCATATCTTCTTTACCTAATAATTTACTGATAGTCATTGACAGGGCATAATAAGATAAAATTTCTGATTGAGTAGGTACAGGGCAGCATCTGAAAATATGTGTTTCTAGCCAGTTTCAAATTGATAAATAAGATGCTTGTCAAGGGACCACACCTTAAGAATCATTGCTGTATGTTTATGAACCAGAGATTAATTTGGTATCTGTTTTTCTCAAAACCCTTATGGGACTGTCTTACCTCTTCACTCAGGAAAATATCAATATATTTGAAAAGCAAATACTATACAACATAAATGGAGCACTTACCTTAGTTATTGTTTCATCAATATTTATCTTCATTAGATTCATATGAACTTATTTTACCCCCTTCTGACTTTACAAATAAAGGAATTGAATACATAGATGTGTTAAATGGTTTACCCAAGTATTAGGATAAAATGATTAGAGATGAAAATTAAAGTCAACTCATATATGAATGTGCCATAGTATTTTTAAAAAATGTAGTAAAATTACTTCTTTACCTATTAAATCAGCCTCCTCATATTTTAGAATAATTGCATAAGCTCACAGAAAATTAGTAAGTACTGGATAAACACCGTTGTAAGCCATTCACACTTATCATCTTAATGTTATCACCAATGACCTGTGAGGTGAGTTTCATAATACTTTCAGTAGCATACAAACTATGGAGAGTTAAAGAAATTCGAACAATAGTAAGTGATGTTATATACTTAAATATAGGCACTGCTTTTCATTTGACTTGTTAAATGGTTTGTCTATGTGATTCGACTTGGTCAGTGATGAGTTGGAAAGAGTACATCATAAAAATTTGAACTTGTTTTCTTTTGCAACTGATTATCTTGGAGAGAGATTCTCTTTAGGAAGTCTAATCTTTTCTTTTGTGCTGGTCAAACACTCAATGATTTGAATGCACTGAAATTCTTTAAAATATAAGGCATTACTATATAAATTAAGTCAAAACTCAATAAATATAAACTAGTCAAAATCAGAATTCAGAAAGTTTTATAAGACCCTCTTATAAGACCCTCCTTGCTCGTTAAGATAGCAGTGTAGTTTCAAATGAATAATTTACAGTGTAGTTAGATGGCATGACTGTGGAAGAATAGAATGTCAGGGTCTGAAAACTTGGATCTATAAACTCTTATGAGTATGCAGCATAACCTCAGGCAGGTCCCTTAGCAACTACATTTGCAAAATTATGAAGATATTACTGACCTATTTTCTAGAACTTTTATTGAGAATCACTGATAAAAATGATTATAAAGCACCTTGTATGTAATATATGCAAAACTGTTCAAGCATTGTTCATGAATTTTACTTAAAACTTTATTTCCATACTTATAACTTTTTATATTCTGGAGTTTAAATTGGCAACTTTTTCAAATTGGTTATTGCAATTAAGAGGGACTGTAGCTAATTTTTAAACCTATTGCCTTAATTCTTTCAGTTATATTTTGGAAGTTCTAAAATAATTCCCTGATAAAGATCTTACATCTATCTATTATATAGCATATATTAACAGATATTTATAGCATTTTGCATAAAATAATGCAACTTTGCTACATTGTAAAAATGTATAGTAAACTTATAGATCAATATAACTAGAAGGGATGAAAATATTACTGTGGATTTATAGAATAAAAACAGGAAAAGATATGTTTATATTATATTATACTTTTTTACAAAACTTTCAGAATGATTAATAAGTAACATAACTTGAAATGGGCTTCTGCACAAGTACAATTATAATGATCTACATGGTTAATTGTAACCCAACAGTGACAATAATGAGAACTATAATTTAGTTAGAACTTAGTGTGCTTGAGTTGTCAGGCACATTTCTTATATTTGCTTCTCAAAGATAGCATAAGAGGGAGATGTTGTTATCATCATTTTATTAATAAAGAACTCTCAGAGGCATATGGCAAATTATTGGTGGGATATAAGAATGTGTGTCTCCTAGGAGTAAAAATGCAAACTTTGGCTTCTAAGATAAAGCAATGCTATAATTTTTTGTCAATCTCTACTTTTATCCTTTAAAAGAGTTCTCTAGCAATTAGATAGATTTTTGTCTTAGTATTCCTTTATCTATACCAACTGCCTTCTCCCCAGGACTTGAGGCAGGCTTCCAACTGTGGACCAATCTTGCTGGTCTTTGTTTCAACTGTCCTTGGGTATTAGTATGACATTATGTTGGTTCTATCAATCTGGATGAGAACTTTGTGCTGAAAATAGGTAAAGGAAAAACAGGATTATCTCTCAATATCTGTATTACAAACCATAATGCCTAAGTGGGAGAGAGAGAGAGACAGAGAGACAGAGACACAGGGAAACAGAGAGACAGAGAGAGACAGAGAGAGAAGAAAAGTGCTTGATACAGTAACAGGCTTGTGGGGAGTGGCAAGATGGAAACTGGGGACACTGGTGGAAATTGTACACTGCTGGGGGGAATAGGTGTTGGAAATTGTATGAATGAAACCTGACCCTGAGCACCTCTGTAACTGTGTGTCACATAGTCATTCCATTTTTAAAAAAATTAGAAGCAAAAAAAAAGTTGTATTTAACCTTGCTGCAGTGATTCTTAAAATGTAGTTCCTGGGTGGAACTATAGTATAGTGGGTATGGCGTTTGCCTTGCAAGGGACCTACCCGGCTTCAATCCCAGCATCCCATATGGTCCCCGAGCACCACCAGGAGAAATTTCTGAGTGCAGAGCCAGGAGTAACCCCTGAGCAATGCTGGGTGTAACCCAAAAACCAAAACAAGAAAACAAGCAAACAAAAATGTAGTCCCTGGAAAAGTAATCTCACAGCAGTTAGGAACTTACTAAAAATGCAAAATTTCAGACTCCACCCTTGTATATGTTGAATTAGAGATTATATTTTACTATGCCTCTGAGCAATTCTAGTGCAAGACAATGACTGAGAACCACTGTCATAAAAATAGGCTGTTATACTTAATTCATTTTAGCAAGAAACACCTACTAGATGTAAATCATAAATGGTTCACAAAGAATGTTTTATTGTTCTTTTGATCCTTTGAATGCTATTAAAGATAAGAGGCTTTTAATTAAGAGCATTATTATCAGTTTCAACTATTTTGTTTTTATTGAGCCTCCCAACTAGCAGTGTTTAAGGAGATACTTGGACAACTGATACAGACAACTCAATACAAGCGCATGTGAATGCAGTGCTACTCAGAACCTGAAGTGCAGAGGACCTCCAGAGTCATAGCTGACAGTGCTTGAGGGACTTTAAGACTATGAGGTCAATTTGTGATGTTGTGTGTGGGGGGGCAGGTGGGACTTAAAGGTACCAGGGGTTAAACTGTGGTTGGCTACATAGTGTCTTTAATCTCCATGCTGTCTTCCTGTCTTTGAATTTAATAACTTAAGAACCTTGGGCTCATGAACCAATAAGAAGTTATCCTCAGTGAAGAGTGAAGTTAGAGTGAGACCATATGGGATGTTGGGGATTGAACCTGTGTGGCTGCACACAAGGTAAATAAATGCCTTATCCTTTGTATAATCACTCCATCCTCACCCCTCCACTATGAACTACAATAGTAGTTCATAGTTTCCATCATCAGAAAATTCAACACAACTTGAGTTGCAGAGTAGACTGATCTTCAATCTCTAGTCTTAAATAAATCTCTATTGTTCATAATTTGTCTCTTTCGGGAACTTTGTTATAGCAACCTGAACAAAGACAGAGTAAAGAAAAGCTGAATAATTTTCAAGCACCATCTGCAGTATTTACAGTTGTGTCATTTAGTATATAGTTGTAGACTAACTGCATCAGTTTTAGAAATACTTACTCTTGGACCCTATCCCAGACATATTGAACTGCATCTTATGTATTAACAAGATCTCTAAATAATGCTAAAATAGTGTTGCTTAACTTGTTGCAACAAAATTAAAAGCACAGTAGCTTAAACAAAAAATTTTATTTATCTCATTAAACATCAGTAATGGTAGGAGTCTAGAGAAAGTTAGAAAATTTCATACATTTGTTGACCTAAAATGTCTGCAGAGAAGTAGGAAAAGGCAAGAAAAACCAGGCTAATTCACCTCTTTAAATATATGGCCAGAGGAAAAGCACTTTATGCACAGAGTTTAGTAGAACGGTTACACCTATTACAAGTAAAAGCATATAATATATGTAGCCTTAAACCAGGCGATACTGAGCTCTCTTAGGAATCTCATTACTTGTAAAAGAAGGAAATGTCAATAATAATATAATAATAAATGTCAGGCTTTCTTTTTCACTGGGTTGTCAAGGCAGGCTGGCAAATGGCCAGACTTACATAGATATAGTAGACACCTTGTCAACCCAATGAAGATTCTTATTAATCTCATTTATAACTTATGTTAAGTACTGCCATAACCAAGACAACATTTTAAATAGTCATGGAACTGTACAGCCAAGAAGTGATATAAAAATTAAGATTATCCTGGTTTATATATTTGAATGTAGTTAATACATAGCAAGAAATACCTAACCTCTGAGTTCTAGAATAAAAACATTTTATCTTAGCTTAGACGTGCTTCTAAAAATATGGCATATAAGTTAGAAAATGTATTTGTATGCCTTTTCCCTGCAGCCAACAGGTTTTCCTAGAAACTATGAGAGCATTAAACCATCAAGTCTGGTTGACAGTATATCTCTGGGGAGACCTCTCCTGGCTCTGCAACCCCCACAAAAGTAAAAAGAAATAAATGTTCTTTAACCTTTTAGTGAAAAGCCACCAAATTATCTTTATAATATAAAAGAAAGTTGACATATATCAATAATGTTATGTGCTACCATGTTCTAAAAGTCTATAAATAAAAATACAAATAAAAAACCCTATAACTAATATCTCATAATCATAAAGTAAAACTGACCTATAAATGTTTAACACACATGATCATATAATTATAATATATAGCAATTTTATTATGTTAATTTTAGTATATTAAGATAACAGTAATATTTCTACTTCATGAGAAGAGTATGTTTTTTTTTTAATTTTTTAAAAATTTTTATTATACCACCGTGAAACATACAATTACAAAGGTGTTCATAATTGGTTCTTGGTAATACAGTATACCAGCACCCATCCCTCCACCAGAGCCCCATTTCCACCACCAATGTACCCCACCCCCCCGCCCACCCCCACGCTGCCTTAATAGCAGATAGCCCCGTTTCCACTCTTTCTCTCTCTGTCTCTCTGTCTCTGCATCGAGAAGAGTATGTTTAAGCCATTCTCCGTCCAAGTGCTAATATGTGCTTGAAGTCAGAATGGTGACCTATCACTGATTCTACCTTTTTGCTCATGATTGCCACTGAAAAATACTCACAAATTCTATTTTCTAGGTTTAATTCCCAGGCATTAGGATAATGTGTGAGAAAACATACCTGGTAGCTTTATTTTTTTTTCATTTTCTTCATGTTTTCCCAACAACGGTGCCATATAAATGGCTGGACTTGAATCTTGAGTCTCGATTGCAAATGGAAAATAAACTTGTTTTCATTTTTATTCCAGTGCGCTCATCTTTCTTGAACTTTTATTTATTATACTATTGTTAGGCATTGTAATAGACTTTAATAACAATTAGGATGAGCATGGGACTCTCCATCTTCACAACAGTCTACCTTAGATTATTTTTTAGAAGGATAGTACTTTGATTTTATGAGAACAGAGTTTACTTTACAGGGATTTGTCATCCCTGACCACAAGTTTCACCAAAGCATCATGCATGGATAGATGGAATGGCCTTTTCAAATTTGTTATCATTTATTTCCACAGAGCATTTCTTCAGACCAAATGCTGATTTTGCAACTTATGAAATATGGCAATCAACTTTTGTGCATTGAACTCCCTTAACTATAACAATATGTCCCCGAACCTTGAAGTAGCTGACTATACAGAACTATGAAATAAATTGTATTTAACATTGATTATGGCATAGGCTGGATTGCTAAATCTTGTAATGCTGGGGAATTAATACCTTTCAGAGTGTGGCAAATACTCTGAACCTGCAAAAATACATGGTATTTCTACCATATCTCATTTTCAATGTCACAAGTCATAAAAATGGTAATAGGAACAGCATGTCTTTTTGTTATATCTAATAATTATCACCAGTCCCTAAATTTTTTGTGTTTTTCTTCTCTGTTTCTTAAATTCTAAGAGAGGATATAGAAAGCATTACATTAATTTGGAAACTAATCAACTCCCTTATCTTTTTAACAGTGACAAATATGCAAAGAAGAGGTTTACTTTACTGACTTGGGTGATAGTGATTCCATGAAGGAGAAGTTAAGTTACTAGTTCCCAATTGCACAATGATGATGGGTAGAGGTATGTTCAGCATGCAGATATTCCCCTAGGATCCTTTTAATGCTTTCAAATTCTATGACAAAAAATTAATAATTAGGTGTCAGGGGTCCTAGCCAGCAGCCCCTGGAACAAATGAGGAAGACCTAGATTTTGCCTGACTTTATTCCTGCGGAAAAAGGAGAGGGGTGGACTTGGGAGAAACTAGGCCTTGTCGCTGCTACTGCTGAGAAAGGAAAGAAAGACAGACAGACAGACAGACAGACAGACAGACAGACAGACAGACAGAAAGAAAGAAAAGAAAGAAAGAAAGAAAGAAAGAAAAGAAAGACAGAAAGACAAAAGACAGACAAAGAAAGAAAGAAAGAAAGAAAGAAAGAAAGAAAGAAAGAAAGAAAGAAAGAAAGAAAGAAAGAAAGAAAGAAAGAAAGAAAGAAAGAAGAAAGACAGAAAGAAAGACAGAAAGACAGAAAGACAGAAAGAAAGAAAGAAAGAAAGAAAGAAAGAAAGAAAGAAAGAAAGAAAGAAAGAAAGAAAGAAAGAAAGAAAGAAGAAAGAAAGAAAGAAAGAAAGAAAGAAAGAAAGAAAGAAAGAAAGAAAGAAAGAAAGAAAGAAAGAAAGAAAAGAAAGAAAGAAAGAAAGAAAGAAAGAAAGAAAGAAAGAAAGAAAGAAAGAAAAGAAAGAAAGAAAGAAAGAAAGAAAGAAAGAAAGAAAGAAAGAAAGAAAGAAAGAAAAGAACAAACAAAACACCATGCTACAGGTAGTTCTGGATAGCAGCATGTTGGAGGACATGTTTAGCTAATCTAGGAGTTTTGTTGTTTTGCTCACTCCCAGCTTAATCTTATTTAAGCCAAGGTTCATTCTAATGAGATCTCTGTAAACACTGCTAGAGGGTGTGGCAGTTACAGAAGTCACCTTGATTGAATAACTTCTGACTTATACATCTACTAAGACTTCTATGTTTTCTAGATTGGGCACAGCTCCTCTTTATACCCACTGCACCCAACGTGGGACAGTTAGAATTTACCAGGAGACTACCACCCTGGCTACGCTGAGACTAGAGGAAGACTATAGGAAGGATCATACTAGTTTGCTCTAAGCAGGCGAGTATGACCCTTTCAGTACATGAGAACAAGATACTCAGAATCACCCTGGTGCAGATAATAATAAGGACCTTGTGGGTACCATCTAGATTACATGAAGCTCATGAAGTTAAGATGTATTACTTTATATCAGCCCCCTCTCTCTCCAGTGTTTTGCATAAGAGATAATCTCGGGATTAGTCCTTGGTGTAACCTTTGTTTATACCTGCAATAAGGTGTGGCACTACACTCTGTTTAGAGTTCTTTGTTGGCATGACAACCTCCCGATTGGATTACTTTGGTGTATATAAGGGGGCTGACTTGAGGCCCCTTCACCTTTTTGCTTTTTGGTTCCTCAGCCTTCAGCTTTTGGCTCCTGCGGCTTTTGGCTTTTGGCTTTTCGGCCTTTTGCTCCTTCTTCTGGGTAGGACTCAGATCGGGTGAGATCCTTTCTCTCTCCTTGGTGGGAGACTTAGGCTCTTTTGTATGGTCTAAGTTCGGACCAGAGCTAGAGTTTGTTCATTATATTGGATTGCTGTGGAAGAGCTTTTGTACTATTAAAAGTCATTTTTGGAACTGCACCGGACTCGTGAGTTTTCATCTTTCTCCCGGCGTCCTCGGAGGTAGAAGACAACCTCTGTCCTGACACTGTCGGGACCCCGGCGACGTTCCCCGACAGCAGCATTTGATTGATTTACTGGACACAATTTAAGCCTTTATTACACTATTTGGGAGGAGTGAGAACAAGCACACATCACAGGGCATTTACAAGTTTCTGGGTTATTGTAACAGCAGAACAAATGACAATTACAGATTTAGCATTTGCAAGGTAACATTAGCAAGGTAACAATTATTGATTTACATATCCCTGTGATTAGAGGTCAGAAGACCAGGCACATTCTGCCTCACCTTAGCTTGGATAAGCACAGATGTTTTGTGTGTAAACATATGGGCAGGGCCCATATTTGGGTCCCTGCCTTTAGGGTCTTGTGGCAGGAAAATGCCGGATCCTAAGGCTAGCAGCTCAGAGCCCAAAAAATAGGGACCAGAGTGATATTCCAGGGGGTAGAGCTTTTACCTTGCATGTGACCAACCTGGGTTCAATCCCTGGCATCCCATTTGTTACCCTGAGCACAGCTAGAAGTAATTCCTGAGTGCATTCCCTGAGCATCGTCAGGCGTGACCCAAAAAGCAAAAATAAAATAAAATAAAATCACTATCACTATCACTATCTTCCCGTTGATCATCTATTTGCTAGAGCGGCACCAGTAATATCTCCATATGCCCTGTCTCATGCTAGTAGAACCCAAAGGCATCCGCTTGCTCCAGGAACATAAAGAGCCTCAAACAATTATATTAGGTCACAGGAATGACCAAATATAAATGTTACTGGTAATTGGCATATAATTACAACACGAGTAGCTTGCCAGGCTTGCCATGCAGGTGGCATAATGTTGTAGTCACCTCTAAATAAAACATTTATTGATGAACCGCGTGAACCGGGCTGTGATAGTCTGGTCTGCTGGGTGGAGTTCTTAAGATATACATCTCTAAAATGTATATATAAAAATATATATAAATGTATATATAAAAATATAAAAATATTTATAAATATATATAAATATAAATAATGTATATTATATATTTTATATAAATAAATATATATGTAAATTAAAAATCTATAAAATATTATAAAATATATATAAATATATATAAATGTATGTATAAATGTATATATATAAATAAATAAATTATAATATAGCTTGAGCATAATGGAGGCATCTAGGGAGGGGAGAGGGAATCTAGGTGTATTGGTGGTGGGAAATGTGCAGTAGTGTAGGGATGGGTGCTGGAACACTCTATGACTGAAGCTCGAATAATGAACAGCTTTGTATATACCTCGTGGTATAATAAAATGTATATATATAAATTTAAATATATATACATTTTAGAGATCTATATCTTAAGATATGTATCTATATCTTGATATCTATCTATATCTCGATATCTATCTATATCTACATCTATATCATCTATCTCTATCTCTATCTCTATCTCTATCTCTATCTCTATCTCTATCTATATCTTGAGCATGCTATTGCATGAAATTTGAAATCACCTTAGTTGTCAGGGATTCATCACCTTTGGCTCACATTGTCAGAAACAGTGTGTGAAATAAGCAAGACACCTAAAGCATACAAATTAACAAATTATCAAAAAAATTCAAGAATCCATAATTTAGTACACTATCACCATCACTATCTTCCCTTTAATCATCTATTTGCTAGAGTGGGCACCAGTAATATCTCCATATGTCCTGTCTCATGCTAGTAGAACCCAAAGGCATCCGCTTGCTCCAGGAACAAAAGAACCTCAAACCATTATATTAGGTCACGGGAATGACCCAATATAAATGTTACTGGCACTTGGCATATCAAATACTACACGAGCAGCTTGCCAGGCTTGCCATGCGGGTGGCATACTGTTGTAGTTACCTCTAAATAAAGCATTTATTGATGAACCGTGCGGCCACTAGCAGCTGCAAAGAGCTGGTCTGTGATAGTCTGGTCTGCTGGGTGGAGTTGTGACGAGAGAGAAGTCCAGATGTGGAAAATGGCGGGCCCCATTGAGTAGGGGAAGGTGGTCTGGCTTGTTGTGAGGCTCTGCTGGGGTGGCAGGCCAGGGCTAGAACCCCCATGCCTCCCGGACGATTCATGAGCGGCTGGGCACAGGGAGAGCAAGTAGCAGCACTGCCCCATGTCTGAGAGTCTCTGGTTCAGCATACCTGGGCCGGATTGAAAAAAAAAAAGACATGGAACAGAGTTGCTCCTTGCTCTCCCTGTGCCCAACTGCTCATGAGGCACCTGGGAGGCATGGCGGGTTCTAGCCCTGGCCTGCCACCCAGGCAGAGCCTCACAACAAGCCAGACCACCCTCCCCTATCCATGGGGCCCACCATTTTCCACATCTGGACTTCCCTCTCGTCACAACTCCACCCAGCAGACCAGACTATCACAGCATGGATCATTGACAGCTACCCTGCAGCAGGTTTTTTTTTCAATCTGGCCAGGTATGCTGAACCAGAGACTTTCAGACATGGGGCAGAGCTGCTACTTGCTCTCCCTGTGCCCAGCTGCTCGTGAGGCGCCGGGAGGCATGGCGGGTTCTAGCCCTGGCCTGCCACCCCAGCAGAGCCTTACAACAAGTCAGACCACCCTCTCCTACTCCATGGGGTCCGCCATTTTCCACATACAGACTTCCCTCTCGTCACAACTCCACCCAGCACACCAGACTATCACAGCCGGGATCATCGACAGCCACCCTGCAGCAGTTTATTTTTTTTTTCAATCTGGCCCAGGTAATTTAGTACAATATTCTGAAAAATAAAATGTTAAAGTCCGGAGAGATAGTATAGCTGCTAAAGTGCTTGTCTTGCTAGAAGCCAATCCCGTTTAGATCCCTGGCCTTACATATGGTTCCCTCAAGCAACACCAGGAGTGATCCTTGAGCACAGAGTCACTAGTAATCCCTGAGCACTGCCAGGATTACTCTCCCTGCCCACATATGCACAAAGAAAAAAATAAATGACTTGAAATACAATTTTCACCCAAAGGCGTCAATAAAAATAAGAAATTTTTAACAAAGATGGTATCTGATTTTTTGGAATTTTTCGCTTTATCCTAATTCTAATCCTATTGGTACCTCCAGGACAAATTTTGCCAGATTTCTCTGCTTCCAGTTATATAAAATTGGGAACTGTGCTCCTATTTTTTTTTTTAATTTCTTACCCGAAGGATTCAGAGTAAACTGTTTAAAGGAAGGACTTGTTCATGTTTAGAGGTAGAAGTGAAGTGTGAATCTCTATTCCCAGAGCTGATTTGTTCTCAGAGTGGTCCAATGATTTGCAGTGTACCATTATGCTCCTCTCTTTACGTCACTCTTTTATAGGAAATCCAGGCCCAATGCTAGACATTCTCCTTCAGATCCATACACAGCTATATAGAAGGAAACAGCCCAAGAGCCCAATGACAAGTGAATTAAAAAAAAGTTATCTATCAATACAGTAGAATAATGCTCAGACACAGGAACAATATATGAATTGTTGCCTTTGCAATAACATGAATGGAACCACAGAGGAATCTCTCAAAAGAAATAAGAAAATAAGGAAGACAAATATCAAATTATCTCACTAGTGAGGATGATGAATGGTAATGAGAATTGGACAGTAATTGTACAATAATTTATATACTAGAATAGAAATTTATTCTAGAATTTAAATTCTAGAATGAAATACTAGAATTTATATACTATATATAGTGTATATATATATATATATATATATACACACACACATAGTATATAGTGTTTGATATGCCAAAACCAGTAACAAAAAGTAGTATATAGTATATAGATATATAGTATATAATAGAATAGACTTCATTAACTCTGGTTTGGTACATTTTGAGAGTTAAATTGGACACAGCATTCAGCTATTCAGTTTTTCTTTTTTAATTTTGTTTTGGATTTTGGACACACTCAGTGGTACTTGGGGCTTACTTCTGGTTCTGTAACCCAGGGTCACTCCTGGCTGTGTTTGGGATACTTTGTATGGTATCAGAATTCAAACTGGGGTGAATACATGCAAAGCAGGTGCCTTATCTTCTATACTTTCTCCCTAGTCCCAATTCAGTGCTTTTTAAAATTTCTTTAGAGTTATAATTAACATGTAACATTATATTATTTCAAGGTGATAACATCAATTTAATGTGCATATGCATTGTGAAATGATCATTTTTCTGATTTATTCATTTTAATCAAGGAAACACTGCATTATAATGTTATGTGAGTTCCAGGGTGGATCTTTGTCAACAAAGGTTCACCTCTTTGACCTAGTAGGTTAAAAATAAAACACAACCAACCAGGAGAATGAGCAAGTAGGAAAAGAAGGCTTCCTCTAAGACTAAGTATATCAGCTATTGATTAACATATGTTAGCATTTACCTATTCATTCTTTTGGAGAAAACTAGATAACTCTTAAGTGTTTTGCCCTCCAGGCTTACATTAAAAGTTAATTATCACCACGTGGGATAGTCCTCAAGAGGCCAACTCAGCCTTGAACTGGCATCAGCACATCATGCCTTTTAAGTAGTACAAGTTGCTCATTTCTCACAATAGAATGCTTTCTCCTTGAATGAATGCTTACAAGTTAAAAACATGACCAGTTTCTGTTTTAAGAAGCATGTTTTAAAAAAATAAAGAAACTTCTAGCTGAAAAATAAAATTATATCCCAGAGTTACACAGCTACAAAGGTACCAGGAGAGAGAACAAGACTTATCTATAAATAAATATTGTGCATAATGAGTGACACAATAATATCAAATTATTATCTCTTCCTGCACATTATCTCATTTCTCTCCTTTTTCTGTTGTTATCTCACAAATATGTTTTTTTCATCTCTTGTTTCTGGGGAAACGTCCCACAGCATTTTAAATATTGCTTTTTAATAGTAACCTATAGGAACACAGATATTTCAAGCTGAGGTGCAATCCAGTATTTTCTAAGAAGTCCTGGAGCACATATGCCTCTATAACTCTACTTGACCTATAAAAGACCCTATTTTTAGGTCAAAAAGCATCTTTTAGGTCATCACATTTGACTTCATAATACATTACATAGAAGCAATTTTTGCATAGACCAATGAAAAGTATATGTCCAGAACAGCCCAGTCCCTGTCTTTGAGCTCAAATATTAAATTTAATTAAAATATTTTAAAAAACATGAATTTCTTTGGAGATTATGAAAGCTGCAACTTGTCAGACAGAGAGCATACTTATATGGTGGTATCACCAATATATAATTTATGTAGCAGATTTTTCATGTATTTAATTTGTTCCCAAATTGTCTATAAATTCCTTGCAAACAAAAGCTTCTTTACAGTTCTATATTACCATCTAATGTAATACCTTGTAAATAATATATTTTGTGGAATGTGCATATCTTATAATCCTTAAAATTCATCTAGTGACTTGGAACCTTATGGGATTGTGCAGGTGAACACTTGTGACTATAAGTCTATATTTTCTATGTTTTCTATGTAGCACATATGACCTTGGTTATGATAACAATCACTGAAACAAGCTTCTAACCAGGTATGACTCTGAGTACATATAACAACAAAGCTTATATTTATGTAACCAAAGATTTAGGTATGAAGGGCTGGGGGTTGGTGGTGAGTGGGGCTCCCAGTCCTGCCTTGTTCATTCTCCTATGTAAAGTCGATTTAATACAAACCTTGCTGCAGCAGCAGGCAAAGCTGGTATAAAGGTATATCAGACATACAGGAAACACCTCATTTCTTTGGGTTTCCTGAATCAGGAAACTTTACATGGCACAGACAGTGTGCAAGTGGAAATTTTAGAAATCAGTGTCTTCTTCATAGAATACAGTGGATATAATCTCTTTAAATATATACATGCTTGGAATGAAGATATAGTACAGTGTTGTAGATGCTTACCTTGCATATGGCTGCATGGGTTTGAACCCTTGCACTGCATATGATCCTGTGAGCACAAACAGGAGTGATCCCTGAACACAGAGGTAGACGTAAGCCCTGAACACCAGCAGAAGTGTCCCAGTCCCAATAAATAAAATTAAAATGTTGTAGTTGTAAGAGTCAGAGTCACCATCCTGCAGTGACGGATCCCTTGGTGCATTCAGGGACAATAACCATCCTTTTCCCCACTGACAAAGGAACTGGGTCACAAGCAGGTGATCAGTAGTAATTTATTAAAAATTAACCCAGACTATTATAGAGAAATCGTGAAGGGTTGTGGGGTAACAATTACCATAAGTGTGGCTAAACATTAACATAAACAATGAGCAGATGTAAAGCTTCTCTTCAGGGGAAATTCTTCTAGGAGAATCACCCACGTACAGAATCCCATCTTGAGGGTTCAGTACTTTAAATACCTTCTAGGAGATCTGCCTAATGATGGAATTCCATCTAAGGGCATATTGCTTCCTCTTCTCTTTTACTGGCAATCCATTCAAATAATCATATTAAATTTACTTCTTAATAATATTTCTAGTCATTTTGTATATATACAGCTAAGAGAAATAGAGTTTTATCTGTATCCTAGACTAATTTTTCAAAAGGCTGGCTTTTCCTTGGGACACCTTGCTATATTTCCAACAGTACAGTCCTCAGGTCAAATTAGTTTTTCCTAACCCCAGTAGAGTCCTAATTTGCTACTTCTTGCTACTTCTTTTGGGTCATATTAGAGTTTCTTCTATGACCATGCTCTTAACTTATCATACTACTTATGGTTTTTAGGCTGTACAAGTGGAAACCATGGTAGATTACGATTTGCCTTGGGTCCATCCAAGTCCCAGCAAGATCCAACTTTTGGTGTGTAAGAAACTAAGATCAAGCTAAGGGCAACTGAGGCTTAAGTCAAGTAAATATAATGAATGCTCTGGGGTAAATATTATCTGGAGTCAATAGACTAAATATATATGGTATATATATATGTGTATATATATTATGTATATATATATATATATATATATATATATATTTCCAACATCCAGACTCCACAGCTCGTCAGAGCCCTACCCAAGAGAGAAGCCGATTTCAAGCCCAGGTATGCAGGTCTTGGTGGCTAAAGTCACCAGGCTTCTGTAGAAATGGAGCTGGGGTCCCTCTCCCCACCTCTGTCCCTTATGGCAGACTGGTGAACCCCCACGAACTACTTGGGGGCTGTCGACTGTGATCCAGAGACACTGACATATGGGGCAGAGCTGCTACTGGCTCTTCCCATGGCGTGTGATCATGTTGTGGCCACGCATTACATCAATTAGTAGAAATCAACCACATTCCAGAAATTCCAATGGTCAATGCAAGAACAGAAACAGACCAGATTAGCCCATAAACCTAAATCCCAAACTAAACACTAAACCGCATCCTGTACCATTTCATGAACCCCCACTGCCTTTTCCAGTACTCAAAGGACCTGAAGACCTGTCCTGTTACAAATTACTCTATCCACTGAGGAGGAGAAAATGGAAGGAGACGAAAATGCTTCTAGCCTGACAGCAGTCTGGGCCCCAGGGATAAATCCAGAGCCTGGCAAGCTAGCCATGATGTATTTGATATGCCAAAAACAGTAACAACAATGGACTCATTCCCAATGATGGAGATGTTACTGGCACCCACTTGAGCAATCGATGTACAATGGGAAGACAAGTGATACAAGTGATACATACATCTATAGATAGATAAAGTATATTTATGTATATATCTTTATAAATGTATTTAGTAAATATATGTTTCTTGTTGTGTGAGGCGAATTCAAAGTTGTGCTTTGAATCCTGCCAAGTAGACAGGAAAGTTGAACAATAGTTAGGGACAGAGGATATAGTTGTGCTTGGGACCTGGCAATGCTCAGTCGTTGTATGCCAAAGATCAAACCAGGGCAAATAATTAGAAGGCAACAAACCCTAATCCATGTGGTATCTCAATAGCTCTAAATAGTGGCTCCTGTTTTTGAACCAAAAAAGAGATCATCTATCTTGAAAATAAAAAAAATACCTCTCTTAACTAATGAAACAAGTTTTCAAACTACTTATACTCTATGCAAAGAAACTTGAATTTGCTTGTCTTGCAAGTGTTAGAGTTTAATTCCTGATACCACATATGGTCCTCTAAGCCCCATCAGGACTGATCCTAGAGTTAAGAGCCAGAAGTAAGCCTGAAACACCACTGTGTCTGGCCCAAAAAGCAAAACAGCAACAACAAAACAAAACAAAGATAAAAAGCAATTTGAAGGGCTGTAGTGATAGTTCAGTTAGTAGGGTATTTGCCTTGCATGTGACCAACTCAGGTTCTATCCTCAGCATCAAATATGGTTCCTGGAGCACGGCCAGGCGTAATTCCTGAGTGTAGAGCCAGGAGCAGCCCCAGAGTATCACTGGGTGTGACTCAAAAAATAAAAGGAGCAACTCGACTGTGCTTACTGTGCTTGAATATGCACATATGTGATGAAATAATAGGGTCTATGATCATAATTAGGTGAATAGCCTTTAACCACTATCACTTCTGTTGTATATATGTATGAAAATATTTAATTTCCATTGCTATATTTAATTTCCATTGCCATGTTTTGATCTACAGCTTCCTTAAATTTACTTACTTATTAACATATAATATTAAATTAATAAATTTTTCAATGATATTGTTAAAGATATAAAATCTATTATAATTAAGCATTTTGTCTTATAAGTTATGAGTTGAACTTAGAAACCACATCTGTTTAATTTGCTATGTATATCAACAACTGTATAGACAGACTTGATTAATGCTTTCGCTGAAGATGCTACATAATCTAAGATGGGGTTTTGATAATAAATAACACAAGGAAGGTAGATGGTGTGTTACAGAACCCAAGGAACAAAACCATTAACGTATTTCAAAGGGAGACATTAAACAGTTATGGTGGAGAAAGATGGTAAGGGTAATATAAATGTACAGGAGAATAAAATGAGATATGAGGAAACAAAAAGAATTAGAAAATAACTCACAGAAGAAATTGAATTGGACCACTAAAAAATCTGAAAAATTTACAACTTGCATCAATGTCAAAAAATCTGATGCGAAGTAGGTGATCTGAGCACAATGATGACATCCATGTTCACACGCTCTTGGTCTATAAAATACTTCTTTAACTTCCTTGAACAAAGGCACTACAGTGGGCTACACAAAGTATAGCAAAGGAAGAGTGCAGTTCCATCTTCTCTGCATGCATTAGTCATTCTCTTCCTCGGTGCCTGTATCTTAATTGCCTTTGCCTGTCTTATTAGATTGAAAACCTACTGGGTTGGGATCATTGCTACTAAGGTGTGTAATGCTGAGCTTGGCAGGTGATCAGCACTCAATAAATGTCTATTGCTATCATAAACCAATGTATAAATCTCAGAAATAGGCATAATAATGGACTTGACAGATTAATGCCTAGGGCTATTTTTGTACAGCAGCATGGGCTAGCCAAATCAAAATCAGACATCTCAAATTCAATTCTTTTCAGTTTTGCATGTAATTCTCAGTCTTTCACATTTCTGTACTGTGACAGACAGGAAGAAATGAATCAACTTTTCAGATAATTGAGTTAAAAAAGCATTTTCTCCTTCTGCCTTTTGGTCCATTTTTCAAATGCTATTGACCCACTTATGTAGGTCATGTTCCTTTTATTATTGCTATCATTGATAGGGTGGTTTGGAATTTTCAGCATATGTTTTATATATTGTATATATCTTCAATATCTTGTCTTCTTTTTGGGATTTTCTCTAGAAGCAAAATTATTTAAGCAAGCTATATAATTCAGACTATGAAGTGTCTTCTTAGATAACTAGGAATAATTATTATCAGGGGCTTGAGAGATAGTACAATAGGTTAGATATTTTCTTGGCATACCATTGACCAGGATTTAATTCCTGGCACCTGTCATGTACCCCTGAACCTTGTCAGTATTGTTACCTAGGAACTGACCCCAGGAATGGGCCCTGAGCACAACCTGGAGTGGACTATTAAAAAAAAAAAAAAACAACAAAAAAGTTACTATCATTTTTTTCTCATTGAATAACAAAATTAACTCATTAGAAACTGAGTCACTTGACTAAGATTCCCTAAAAGAAGAAACCATGAATCTCTGAGCAGAATTCCCTTGAAATAGACTTTTTCAAAAACAGGTTAGATTGGGGGAGAGGGGTCACTGAAGTTCTTGCAGTTGCAACAAATACAATAAGCATCATTTTATTTTTATTTCTCAGTAAATGTAAATGTAAACTTGTTCTGCCTATAAGGTAAAACATTTCCTGTGGTCTTTATGAAGGTACAATGAGCTCTAATTCATTATTGGTTTTCCTCCTTTAAATAGATATTTTTCACATTTTCTTTCTTAATCAATGTGTAAAAACCCCCAAATTATATCACCCAAATATACAATATGATCAAATTAAAGTATCCTACATCTTTCTGTGCCAGAAATATTATACATTCTTTAAAAAAAATCAATGAAATGATAATGTTTGGATTTCTTGAAGATACAAGGCTAGATAGAACGAGAATTCCTGAGAGAAAAGATGGTCTTGAAAATGTGTACTGTACACATACTTTGATTCTAATTCAAAATAAAAGGAAGTTTAGGGTTCCATTTTTATTGTGCCAAAGAGATTTAAAAATACCTAAACACTTAGGACTGGAGATATAGCACAGTGAATAGCATATTTGCTTTGCATGTGCCCAACCTGGTTCAATCTCTGACACCACATGCATTTCTCTGTGCCCTCTAGGAGTGATCCCTAAGCACAGAGTCAGGACTAAGCCTTGAGCACCACCAGCTGTGCCCCACACAAAACAAAAAAAATCATTAAAATAAACCCAGGCATTTCCAGAATATTTGTAGGAAATACATGAACTCAGGTATCTGAAACTTGAACTGTGAATAGAATGTTGATTAATTAGTAAAAATATTTAAGCACTTCCAGAATATGATCAGGTAATATGTATATTTTCTTATTCCTTCTAGCCTTATCTCAGGAATGGACTTATGAATGATGCAGGTCTTTTGCTTGACTTGAAATTGATACTATACTAGATCTATTGAAGAATTGAGAATTTCTTGCTTTTTCATGTTTCCCCAAAGCAAAACATGATCTCTATTTCTCTGGTAGACCCTTGTTCCTGAATTAAATATATCATAAATGACCTACTTGAAGAACATTGGTTATAGCTTTTTATAACTTAGTTATAAGGTTATTATAGGGCAAACAGAGTAACATTGATCAAAAAGTTTTAAAGCAATTAATACCTGCTTGCCACTATTGACAAACTAATTGAATATCCTCAAATACCTTGAAATCTCCTTCAAATTACCATTATTCCAGGTATCCTTTCTGTAATCTATTTAGTTGCTTGAGAATCACCTGTTAAATATTTGGAGTAACTTTTGAATATTTTAAAGAGGGGACTTCTATTTGAAACTAAATTTTCCTAGTGTAGCTCCTTATCTGTGGACCCAGCGATCAGTGAAATGCCTGGTAGTCATTTCTCTTTTGACCTATTGATAGCTGATATAGATTAAATATTTATCAAGTTTCATGAACTTTTATCATTTCATTCTTACTGCAAGCACACAATGTAGTCACCATTTTTATTTCTTTTGAAAAGTTGAGGCACATGATTTTAATTTGATCAAAACTGTATGGTTAGTAATTGGTGATGCTAAAATCTAAACTTAGAAAATCGGTAGATGAAGACAAAATTTAGCCATCATGACATATTATCCATAATTAAGGTGAACAAGAGTAAAATGAGTCAACACAACTCTCAACAAGCTGGAACTAGCATTAATAAACCATAGTTTTTCTTCCCTTAACACAAACAAGGAATCTCTTTTCATATTTTATAAATGATCATCTACCATTTTCTTAAATGTTTACCATAGAAAAGAGAATCTTAGAATCTAATTTTTTTCATATGCAAATTGTCAAATATTCTGTCTGGCATTCTTTCATTTATTTGCTACAATGCTTGTTCCTGTCTTTAAAAATTAGCACAGAAATTATGATTATATTCATTGCCATCAGCTAAAAAGTGTTGGACTCCTACAGTGTAGCTTGAGGGATTTTGTAGGCTTTCTTTATTCCATTAATATTTAAGCTTAAGCTAAGGCAGACAAAACTGAATACATAACAAATAACCATGAAGGTTACTGTTTATGGGTCATATACAATGACAGTCTCAATTATTAAAATTCATTGCAACTGAGGGCAGTGACTCATTTTGTGAGTGCTTTGTGACTTCTCAAACTTACTAGTTTTTTGATTTCCATAAACTATATGTGGGGCAGTACTCAGAAATTGGATGGTCTGGAATTCAGATTCTTTTTTTTAAATTGTTTTTTCTTTGAAGTTCTCTAATCATTGATGTAAATGAACAATAACCTGTAGGCTGATATATGCTCATTTATTTGTTAATATTATACACAAAACTTTCAGAATGCAAGGTCTTTTACTTTCCAGGAAAACCAAGGACCCCTTTGACTACTTTAACATTATGCTGACCTAGAATGATACCTCTTTTGGGGGGTGTTGAAAATCTCGAGTATCCTTTGAGTCCCCCCGGTGTTCCCCGAATCCTGAGAGAATGCTCAGGAATGTGACTTAGTCTGCTTCCTTTTCATATATCCTAAATTACTTTCCTTTTTTTAATTTTCACAATTTTTCTTCTCTATAATAACTTCCTGGACTCCATCACCCTTAGATTTTCTGCTCTTTTCTTGAAATCAGAGGCAGAGAGGCATTGTTTCCAAAAAATCCACTCTCTCATGACTCTTCTACTCTTCTCAATGTTTCTAATTCCTGTTAATGCAGTTCTTCCTGTTGATTTCCTGTTAAAAGGTTTAAATTCTGAACACAGATGCCCTTTCTCAAACTCTCAATTTCAGAGCTCTTATTTAGAGAGCACCAGGTAGCACTCAGTTAATGATGCCTTTTCTAGACTATCACTTTTTGAGATTATGAGGAAACATACTTAGAAGATAAGGTTGAAACAAACACTTGGGTAAGGATATTGAAGCAGTCTCATGATTAGTAAGTCTTTTCTAATCCTTATAACTGGATCAAAACCATAGCTAAGACATGAAACTCTGCACACAAAGTCACATTCAAATTTCCAGAATTATTTCAGTGATTGTGTGTAAGGTGAAGGCAGGAACAGAAAAATCAACAGAATAGAACAAGTCTCTCTTTTCTATATTAAATTTCTTGATATTTCAGATGGAATAATGTACCATCTTGCAAAGCCAAGTCATCTGAAGAGAGGATAAAGGGTCTTTCTTCCTGTATACTTTCTTATATCAATTATGACAAAACAATAATATAGTTACCATTATACTTCCTATTGAGAAGTTGAATCATGTAGATTTTAACTTGCCAGAGACGAGAGAGAGAGAGAGAGATTCTTACATTAAACATGGAGATGGTAATTGAGGAAACAAGAGCACCCTGCAAACCTTAAAGGTTGTCCCATACAAGTTGACAGATTTACAATGCCAATGTTCTCTCATATAACCATGCCCATGTTATGCTTAGATAATCAATAAGAAATATAGCGGTGTTCTAAGAGTTCCATGGAAAATCTTCTCAAAGACTTAGTCTAACTCAAATAGGCTACCCTTACAGAAGTAGAAAAAGGCGAGTGTAAATAGAATTCTCACTAGCTGCATTCAGGGATTGACAGAAAGCATACAGGAAATATATTTTTAGGATGTTATAGATGAGTTATCTTTTTACCCACTAATAAGACTTGAGGTTATTGTGGTATCTTTATTCCAGTTTGAAAGGATTCTAATTATAACCATGCTATGTGGTGTTTCTGTTCACTTATATTTTTCTAAGTTTGTACTAGATATGCTAGAAGCTGTCATCTGTGACATTTATCAAGCATTTTATTACATATCTGAGAAATCTGGAAGATTGTTTTCTAGAAAACGCACATGTCTACACATTACCAATACTTTTAATTCAGCAGTGCTAATACAGTGCTCTCACCGCAGTCTTACTTGGATTAAGAATGTGTTATATTGTATGGTCAGTTCATGTTCTATAAAGAAGCAAAAATTGTAAAGTGCAGCAACTTTACCAGGTAATGATGGGAAAACTGAACAGCCACATGCAAAAGGAAAATGAACTCAGATCTCATTCTAATCCCATGGAGAGTACTTAAATCAAAATAAATGAAATAATTTGATACCAGACCCAAATTCATAAGATACAAAGATGGGAAAGGCAGAACTCTTCATGACATTAAAGTCAGAGGCATTTTATCTTTTAAAATGAAATGCCACTGACCAACCAATCAAATAGAAGCAACAATAAACAAACAAGACTTTATTAAATTGAGGAACTTTTGTACTTCAAAGGAAACAATGACCAGAATATAGAGACACCTCATGGACTGGGGGAAATTATTTGCCTACTACTCATCTTATAAAGTATTAATTTTCAAGATATATAAAGCACTGTTAGAACTTTACAGGACAAAAAAAATCAAACCTCATCTAAAATGGGCAGAATTCTAATGAAAACTTCCTCAAATACTAGCAAAAATGGATATAAAAATTGCTCTCTAATCATGAGGTGTTGGGGAAGCCGCTGGTGTCCCCCAAAAGTACTGGGAAACGAAGTTTTCTTCTACCTCCGAAGTTGGTGGCGAACAGATGAAAACTCCGGAATCCAGCACAGGTTTTAAAATGCTTTACTTATCACAGGTTCAGGCATACATCAACAATAGGAAAAACCCTGTGCTTAGGATTCCCGGCTAGAACCCCAGCCACGTGTAGGCCAAGATGGTGGCCACCACATGTAAAGGCCCTGTAAAAAGGAGACAAAGACAAGATTCCCAAGAAGAGTGCAAGCCAACAAGAGAGAGCCCAAAAAGAGAGAGAGAGAGAGAGAGAAAGCAGGCTAGTTTTATACCCCTGCAACTCACACCTCCCACTTTTATGGGAAGCAGGGAAGATCAAATGCCCTCAGGTAATTTCTCTCAGCACCTCACCCAGGCCCTTTTAAATGCTAATGTCTTGAGCCAAGATCTGCCTGGAAAAGCCTTTATAGGGTAGAGAAGGGGGTTTCTGAGGTGGCATGCCTCTGTACCAAAGACTATACTAATGCCAGTTAAATATTTCTCCAAGCCTTCACAAGAGTCTTGTCTACTTCACAGTAGTTTTGTATTTTAGTTGCTTTGAGTTATCAGGGAGCCATGCTTGCTTGCTTGGAGGCAAATGGCATTTCTCTCTAGTCTAATTACTTAAGAGATCCAATGTGGCCAGGCAAATATGTTGGTAGGATCTAGCTAGTCCCACAATGATTGTGGTAGCCTGAGAGAATATTTATACCAGCCAGTACAGAATACATGGTCAGATAAACTGCCACATTTAAACTACATCCCTATCTACGAGTGACCTGTAAGAAGCAATCCAGGACAGACACAGAGGCTTTTAGGCTTTTAGGTGTCCCACAACAATGAGGGAAATGTAAATCAAAGCTGAAACATCATGTCACATTGCAGAGATGGGCACACATCAAAAAGAATAATAACTATAAGTATTGGCATGGATTTTGGGGAAAATCCATTTACTGCTGTGGAAATGTGGACTGCTTGAGTCTTTTTGTAATGTACTGTGGACATTCCTCCAGAAATTACGAATAGATCTTCCATGTGACCCAACAATTCCACTCCTGGAAATATGCTCCCAAATCACAATGCAGTAAAGACCTCTGCACTTCTACATTCATTGAGTAGTACCCACAGTAGCCCAAACCAAGATACAACCCAAGTGCCCAAGAACAAATGACTGGTAAAAGTTATAGTACATACTGATAATGGAAAACTACTTGGTCATAAGTAAAGATGAAGACATGCAATTTGCTACATGGATGGTTCAGGGGAATATCAGACTGAGTGAAATGAGTTAAAGGGAAAGATGAGAGTTAATGTGAAATCACAGAATGATCACACTCATATGTGGGATCTGGAAGCAACCAGAGTGCCCGAAAATCGATGACTGGATAAAGAAGCTTTGGTACATCTACACAATGGAATACTATGCAGCTGTTAGGAAAAATGAAGTTATAAAATTTGACTATAAATGGATGGACATGGAGAAGATTATGTTGAGCAAAATTAGCCAGAAGGAGAGAGACAGATACAGAATGACTGCATTTATTTGCATGGCATAAATATATATGTACATATTATGATACCAATATCCAAGGTCAAGTGAAACATATATCAGGAGGTCTTGTCAAAGGTGGAAATTATCACAAACGTGTGGGAGTCAGAGTTTAGGTAAGACAGAAAATGGAACAGGGTGCTAATAATAGTCGAGGGTACTAATGCCAACCTAGAACTGAGCATTAAATAGAGGCAAAAGGATTAACATGACAACCTTTTAATGTATGTTCTGTAATCCATAGTCTGGAAGGGAAGGAAAAGAGAAAGAGAGAGAAAGGGAAAAGAAATAAAGAACCTGCCATGGAGCAGGGCTGGGGAAGGGGGAGGGAACCGGGGATGTTGTTGGTGGGAGATGGGCACTGGTGGAGGGACGGGTGCTGGAACACTGTATGACCAAAACCCAAACATGAACTTTTTAATTGTATATCTTTTTTATTTGTATGGAGATGGGCACTGGTGGAGGGACGGGTGCTGAAACACTGTATGACCAAAACCCAAACATGAACTTTTTAATTGTATATCTTTTTATTTGTATATCTCACGGTGGTATAATAAAATACTTAAAAAAAAACATAGTAAGTAAATAACTAAGGTCCCCAAAACAGTAAAAATGAAGAGCAGAAAACTACTTCAGCAAGTTTGCTACAGTATGGGGGACAGTGAATAGAGCAGGAAAGGGAACATTATGACCATGACAGTGAAGTAAAAGGATGTAAAGTGATATTATCCTATTAGTAACAGAATTGTAAACCCCAATGCCTGAAAGGGAAAAAAAAGAAAAATAAGTGACTGCTATAGAGACAAGTTTGGAGCAGAGGAGGGAAACTGGCTACTTTGGTGGATGGAAGTGGACACTGGTGAAGGTATTGGTGTTGGAACATTGATCCCTGAAAATCTTGAATAACTTTGCAAGTTTGTAATTCATGGTGATTCAATTAAAAATAGTTTTAATTATTGCCTTTTGTGGAGCCAAAAAGTTAGTACAGCAGGTAAGCACTTGCATGTGGTTGATCCAGGTTTGACCCCCCAGAACCATAGAAAAGGTCCTTAAGCACTGCTATGAATGAGCACAGAGCAAGGAGTAAGCCCTGAGCAGTACAGAATTCTATCTGTCTCTGCAGGAAAAGAATGGCTTTTGTTAACTTGATCAACTCCCTAAATGATAATGGAAGTCTAATCATTTTGTATCAATCTTAAGTGTCTTCTCATGTTTTATCTTTTCAGACTCTGATTTTTAAAACCTAAAATGAAAATAAGGGGCCGGAGTGATAGCAAAGTGGGTAGGACTTTACATACATGCAGCTGACCCGGGTTCAATCTTCAGCATCCCATATGGCCCTTGGAGCATGACCAGGAGTAATTCCTGATTGTAGAGCCAGGAGTAACCCTCTAAGCACTGCCAGTGTGACCCACAAAGAAAAAAAAGTAAAGAAAAATGTTGTTTCTGATGATTTGAAAATGATGAAGAAATTTAGTGTGACTCTCTTTTTGTCTGTCTATCCATTTATTTATTTAAAGAAGGCAAATGCTGGGGTAGAAGAGATAGTAGAGTGGATAGGGCAGCAAATGCCTTGCATGCAATTGACCCAGATTTGATCACTGCATCCCATATGGTTCCCAGCCCTGCCAGGAGTGATCCCTGAGTGCAGAGCCTGAGTAACCCAAGAGCATCACAGGGTTTAGCTCAAAACACATACAGACACACACACACACACACATACACACACACACACACACAAAGAAAGACATGAAAAGAAAAAAGCAAATGCTAAATAGCCTCCTCTGTGCAGGATATTTACTGCTGTAGGGCACAATCTGTTGCAAAGCAGTTAAAACTGTTGCTAAGGTTTCTATTGTTGTAATATATGCTCCAGCAGCCCCGTGTTCAGTCTTGCTCTGCATCTGTGAATACAATGATTTATTGGTAATACTAATCTTTGAAAGCCACAGTGCTGCTAAGTCAAACATATTTGCAGAGGGAGTAAAACGTTTCCATGACATCTCCTATGACTGCTCAGGAAAGCATTTCTATTTTGGAAAAGACATTCTTATATACTTGATTACAAAATAAGTAACATCTTTAGAATTTAATTATTCACCTGAGATTTGTTACTCACTTGTTATTTTCATATTTTGTGCTTAATTTTATTTCAGAGGTTATACTATCATTGTCATTTAATACATAAACTCTATTAAACAGTCACTATGTTCAGAGAATTTAGGAAAAACAATACAAGTACAATTGACCCTTCTATCCAAAGAAAGAGGTTCTTGGGGGAAAGATGAAAATCATCTAACAGTGTATTGTATTAAAACTGGGAGAATTCAACACTGATCAGCACAATGACCAGTGATCAGTGAGCTAGAACTATGCTGCTAGATCATTGCATAAAATTCAGATATTAGATGAGCGAAGATACTTTAGTTTTTGACTCAACAGCCCCTAGACTAATCCCAAAGTAATTATAAAAGATAAGTAGGAAACTTTGCTCCTGTTTGATACTTAAATTTTATAGTACTGGAGGATACTCTTCAACTGTGATTTTGTTCTTTTCTTTGTGTTCCACTGTTCACCATCCTAAATGCTACCTCTGTCTCTCTTCCCATAAAGGTAGAAGTGAGTAATAATAGATTCCATAGTAATTGCTCTGAACAGAATAAAATATCTGTCTGAGGGCCGGAGCGACAGCACAGCAGGTAGGGCATTTGCCTTACACACAGCTGACCCGGGTTTGATCCTCTGCATCCCATATGGTCCCCGAGCACTGACAGGAGTAATTCCTGAGTGCAGAGTCAGGAGTAACTTCTGAGCATTGCTGGGCTTGACCCCAGAAAGCAAAAATCAATCAATAAGTAAATAAATAAGTAAATAAATTGTCTGATAAATACAGTTCTACATTAAGGATATTGGTTATTCCATGGAAAACATTTGATTACATTTGTGCAAGGCAACAAAAATAGATGGAATTAATGGCTTAAGTTTGGAAAGGGTAGTACAGTAGTTAACACTGTAAATTCTGAAGACAGAATTTAAATTCAGTCTTTCCACCTATTTGCTCTAATAAGAGTTGGCAATTTCCTTCATTTAAGACTCAGTTTTCCTCAAGATAGAGATTGAAAAGGAGATCTTGAATTCTCAGGGCTGTAGCAAGGAGTAGATAATATAGCAGAGAGAGGATCTAACCACAGTTACTGGCACACAGAGTGTAGATGCTGCTTGAACTTTATAGATGATAATATGGATGTGTATAAGAATACAAGTAAATGATTCCACTAACTTAATATGTTGACCCTATTGATTTGTTTGAACTCTTCCCACTGAAAGAAAATATTTGTCTATTTTGCTCTGGTTTGAACTTTCACATTGTGAAATGAGTACAAAAGGAAGCAACAAAAAACAAATGAATACGGAAAATTAAGAAATCATTCATAAGTATGTCAGTTGATTGTATAGGTAAAACTGAAATTATTACAAATGTGCAATTATTTGAATTTTAATAAACATCAAATCAAACCTCGTCAGGTCAAAATTCAACTAATTAAAAGCATTGTAAGTTATATTTTGAAGAATTTATTTCAAAAAGTTCAAGACTGCACTTTATATAGTTCATGTAAAAAGAATTAACAGTTTGACAGAACAACGTATTTTTAAAAGCCTAGGGAATAGAATATAATATCTAGAACCAATATTTTAATAATTTTCTAGCTGAGCAGACATGCTTTACTGTTTAAAGTTGAAATTTTAGAATCCACTTTTTACAATATAGGCCTCATGATTAAAAGATCATGTTTATAAAATGCTAGATACATAAATACCCGAGGAAATGCTCAATTCTTGATGAATACTGTGAATTAAACTGAGCACTTACTCAGGCTCATGGTGCAGTTTCTTTAAACTACCTATACTCTGCCATCATCTACTAAGCAACTCTCTTCTTTATATTTTGTTTGTTTTTTGTTCAAAGTCAGCCGGTTGTGCTCAGGCTTAGCCCTGGCTCTTCTCTCAGGGGGTCACTCCTAGTGGGCTCCGAGACCTTAAGGGGTACTGGGGATCAGGCTACACTGACTGCACATTGCAAGGCAGGTACCATACCTACTGTCTTATCTCTCTGGCACCTCTCTCTTTTTTATCAAGTGATTCTTTAATTTAAAGTAGAATATAGCAAATTAAAGTCTGAGTGTGTTGTCACTTTTCTAGAAAACAACCAAACCCAAAGCAAGCAACATTTTGTAGTGCCGTGAGCAATAAGGAAGAACCTTTGCTCCTTGCTTACTTTTCGTAATGATTGACTTGCAGAGTTAATTCTCTACAAGCTCTTAGTGCTTTACCCATGCCTTTGCACCTTGTTTGAATAACGCACATTAATGATGACAACAATGATATTCTATGTTTTTATCTTATCCTACACTTTATTCAACTCTGTCTTTTCCTCCAGAAGTGGGTTCTCTATATTTTATATTCTCTATATTTTATCCATTATTATTTACTTGGAAACATGTGCTTTGTTAAAATACAGCAGATATCTTCTTGTGTGTTACCATAGCAAATTGCATAAGAATTTACACTATAAATTATTCATTACAGCCAATTTAGTATAATTATTAATTCCAGCATATATTGGTGCCTGATCATATCTCAGTGTTCATTGCTGGATCTTGACCATGTTCTGCTGAAAATAATGACCTGTCATGACTAATCAGGATCTAGCAAGTCCAGTAGAAGGTGAAAACGTTTAATTAATACTGGTTTAATGAAACAATGGTTGATCCAAGTGTTACGATCTATCACAGATTCTTCCTAAAGGAATCCAAAAAATCTAACTGGGAACAAATTGAAGAGTTAACAGTGGTGTGCAAATAATCAACATATTTTCAATTCCAGGGAAAATTAGAATGTGTCTTTTTCCCTGGTCTGTTTCTGTAATAGTAAATCTGCCCAACTTTCATTGGGATGTATTTCTCCCAGCCTCAGTGTGGGTATTTCAAGATTTCAAGCCTTATGCTCCCAACGAGCCCTTTCCTTGCATTAAAGATGCATTGCATCCTATATTGGATGTGAATGTTCCAAGCCACACTGCCTCCCCGCGGATCTCATTTTAACTCTGAGTTGAGCTTAGCAAAATTTGCAGTTGTATTTCCCCGTTGGGATTAGCTGTGTAGAATGTGGTTGCAAATTCAGTTCAAAAGTCTTTTGGCTGCAAACTATATAGTCTAAATGTCCATGGAGCATCACTTAATAGATAAAATTCCAATTTTTCTTTGAATTCTGGGGGCTTCTCTTGAAAACTAGATGCAATAGCATTGATTTTTATTAAGTGATTTTCTTTAGAAATTTCCTTTTGTTCTTGCCACTATTTTCTGTTGAGTGACATGAAGATCAAGAAAATGACTGTCACAATAATCTTAAAAGTAGAAACTAAATTAATGCATTTGTTGTTCATTCTATAGGAAGAAGAAAGTCAAAATATTCTCTTACTGAGAGTAAGTGATGTACTGGGAACTTTGCATATATTTGCTTACATACAATGGCATTTAAAAAGTGTATGCATGCATACATATATGTATAAATATATTTTCTTAATTCAAGAAAAGAAAGCTGAAGATGAGATTCTCATCTCTTTCTGTAGTTATTACATAATTATGGATGCAAATTTGGGTGTCTTATCTACAGCTATCTCAGTACAGTTTTTAGTTTTATCTCTAAACTGGTATTGAACTGGTAATGATTATGTCTTTGATCCTTTTCTTATTAGTTCACCAGTGAATTTTAATGCATTGATTTTGAAGCCTGCATAGGGATGGCAGATTTAACAGAGAAAGGAGGATCTTTTATATTTGCTGCCATTTCAGTGTCAGTTTATGACTTAGTCAGATGTGTAATTTTCTCTGTTTCAAGGGACTTAAACTTATAGATATTAGACTCTTGTACAGTAGAAATAACTCATTACCAAACTATACAGCCATCACATTGCAGCTCCCATGCCTCTCCTTCTGCTCTGTGTGTGTGTGTGTATGTGTGTGTGTGTGTGTGTGTGTGTGTTCCCAAGAAAACATTGAGAAATTACTTCTGAGGCTATTTTTCGCGTGTGTCTGAGTTTTGTTTAAAGCAGCTTCCCAGAGCTTGTTAGGACAGGGATTTTTTAGAAACTGTCAGTTGTGTGCCTCCGAAAGCTCAGGGGCAATATATACCTCAGTAGCACTTTGAGGGACCACCACAGAAAGCACTGGCGGACAAATGCTATCATCTCTGCCCTGCAGTTCAGAGCACAGAAGCTGAAGGTGTTCTGTACCACTCGAGAATTCATTACTGTCTTCAAGGCTAACCCAGGTGTTCCACATTCAGTTCACCCTAGAGTTCTTCAACACCACAAATGCAACTCACTTGTAAGAGACAAGGTTATGACTATGTTTATATATAACTGCTCCATTTGCTTTGGGGACTTCATTATATTTAGTGTCATTTCATGTGATTTTAGAGGTCTTCGCTGGAACTGTTTAATATAATCCTTGAGCATTGTTACAATTTTCTCTTATTTTCACCAGTTTACTGGGTTGCTAAAAGACTGACAGAAAAACTCCCAGGAGAGAAAATGTGAAATATAGCTTGTGTGGCAACAAAGACTAGAAGAACCATCTAAAATTAAGGAAAATGAAGCCATAGGAGTAGCGAAAACAGCAAAATGAATGCAGTTCTGTTTACCTGTCTTTTTTTTTACAAATATTTACATTATATTTGCACCAGAGTCAAGTAAAATACCTGCTTATTAACTTAATATTCAGAAAACAGCATAATTCTATCCTTAGACTTTGGAGGACAAAGTTTCAAGAAATGTTCATTTAGGAGTTTAACACAGAACACGTATTGGTAGATAAGAGGAGGCAAATATATATTCTCAATATGGGCATATTTCAAATCTCATGGTATAGCAATAAACAATACAGAAAGGGGAATGTGAACTGAGAAATCATAGCACAATGTCACTGTGATATTTTTGCATTAGAAATGTTGATATAAGTGTATGGAGTTATTTTCATAAAATATTAATGTGGGTTTTGAATTTTTACATATAGTTTATTTGTAGCCAGTTGAAACCAGTCTTCTCCCCCAGGAATAAGATTCAGAATGTTAAAATAGGAATGGAAAAAGATGTATGTTCTGACATTTATTTCAGGATTTGGTGCAAACTTTCCTTAGAAAATCAAGTCAACTTGAGTTCTAGGAAACTGGTTTTCTCTCAAGGTACACAAGGCAGAATTTTATGGAAAAACAAAGCAGGAGCATGTGAAATAAGTAAAATTCTGTACTCAGAAGGCTGAGGGATCAAGAAAAGGGAATATGGTGAGAAAGGACCCCTCATTCATTCTTGGTGGGTATGTTAACTGTTCAACTACTATAAAAGCAGTACAGCTATATCTCAGAAGATTAACAACAGAGCTTTCTTATGACCCAGTGATATGACTATTGATATCTATCCCAAGAATGCAGAAACAAGAACTCAAAAATATATACACACCTTTGGTCATTGCAATGCCAAGTATAATAACAAACATAAGGAAGTAATCCAAAAACTCCTTCAGCGGATGATAATTATATTTGCCTTATTTTAAGGAAGGGAAAGTATCCATATTCACAGCTTCCTCTTTGGTGCCATATATATATATATATATATATATATATAGATGATAGATAGATAGATAGATAGATAGATAGATAGATATCACTTGTATCACTTGTCTTCCCGTTGTTCATCGATTTCCTCAAGCGGGCACCAGTAACATCTCCATATGTCCTATCTCAAGCAAGTGTAGCCCTAGGGCATCTGCTTGCTCCAGGGACAGGAAGAGCCTCAAACCATTCCGTCAGGTCATGGGAATGAGGTCCATAATTGTTACTGGTTTTTGACATATCAAATAAAACACAGGTAACTTGCCAGGGCTCTGCCATATAGGTGGTATTCTCTCAGTAGATGGCTCTCATCTCGAGCATTTACTGATGAAACTTAAAGGGGAAAGATGGGGTTTCTCTTGGGTGGAGCTCTGGGGAACTGTGGAGTCTGGATTTTGAGAATTACTGACCCCATGATGTTTGGGCTAGTCTGGCTTCTTGCTAGGCTTACTGGGATGATGGGCCACAGCTAGAAACAGCCTAGAACTGCATATAGTGTATAAATGTGAAAATTCTGGGAAGGACCTGATCCTAAAATCTAGTACTATCTAAGACTGTCCCAACTCAAAGTCTGGCCAGCATGGCCCCACACTTGTAAGCGAACTCTTGGAGCAATGTTGGACTCAGCCAGGGGTTAGCTGAGCCCCTTATCGGGTGGTCAGCTCATGGGTTGCTTCCAAGTGGGACCAAGCGGTGCAGCTGTGGGTCTGCAGTGGATGGGTCTGGATCTCTTCCATGGTTGCTGACAGAGCTGTGAGTCTGGCGTAGGTCTCTCTTCCAGGGTAGCTGGCATGGAGGTGGAGGAAATATATATGTAAAAACATATAAATATATATAAACTATATATATAAATATGTAAAAATATAAATATATAAATTATATATTATATAATATATTTTATTTACATATAGTTTTAGCCTTAATTTTGGTCTTATACTTTATGCCCTGTAAAAGATTCTTTGGAGTTTTGGAATCTAGGTTTAAGCAAGATATTATTGTGCTCATTTGGTTTTATACACTTTTAAAGGAATCAGGACCGCTAAGTGATTCTAGGTCTTATCTAAAATATTTGGTGTGCATTTATTTTTAATACTTTTCTAAAAGTAAAATTCTTTCTTAGTAACCAATCCCCAAAAATTATAGTAATACTTTCTGCTTCCAACTAAAGATGCCACTTACTTGTCTTCTATTAAGGAATCTTATTCAGTCTATGCATTTGAAGATGAGGCATATTTACTCTGGATATGTTTAAAATTCTACTGATTTTACTGAAGTTTGAAAGTAATATGTCCAGGTTCATATTCTTAGAATGTATGCCCTGTGCAGTTTGTGGAACTTCTTAAATCTGGAAATTGAATTTTTAAACAATCTTTCAAGATACTTGGACTTGGCTTATTTGAATATTATTACTATTTCTTCTCTCTGTTAACTATCGTAAACACTTATTTATATATATCCTATGAATCTGCTATGCTGTTTCTTTTCTGTTGTGTTCTGTTCAGATGTTTTTATTGAACAATCTTTCAGTTTGCCAGTTTTGTTGTATCAAATCAGAGATTAGATTTTTCTTTAAGTCCAGAAATGATTTCTTTTTAGTTCTATCATGCTGAATTGATCCTTCTCATAGATTATACTCCTAATTGATATTTTGTAACTTTTGAATATTTTGTCAATAATTGTCTCTATTTTCATGAGCACATAATCAATTAAAACATCCCTCTACTTTCTAATTTCAATAACTGCATCAATTTTTAGAATAGCTTTTATTATCTGTTATTGTCTTGCTTATCTGCCATCTGACCTGTTCCGTATGCTTAATTGTACCTAAGCAATTGGCCTTGGAACATGACAAAGATTACTTAACAGCGATGGGAAGGGCATAGATTCCAAATACTGACAACTCCTGGTCCCAGTTTTGCCTGACTTTGGATATTAGTCTCATACTATATATATATATATATATATATATATATATATATATATATATATATTTTTTTTTTTTTTTTACATAATGGAGATGAATGCAGTCATCCTCTATCTATCCTTTTCCTTCTGACTAATTTCACTCAGCATGCTACTTTCCATGTCCATTCATTTATAGGCAAATTTCATGACTTTAAAAACAGGTTATTTTTAAAGAGGCTTGAAAAAAGTTTGGCAAGGCCCAAACATTTCAAGGGAACACAAAAATTTGGTTTTACAATTTAGTTCTTAATAACATCATATAAATGCCTTCCAAAGAAAAAATAGATTAATTATTTTTACAGGGATAGTCCAAAGAGTTGTTGCCTGTGTCCATGTAACCTGGCAAATGAATAGCAACTTTATTTAGCTACAATTTTTATTGTCATCTACCTATCTGTGTTAGAGATTAACTATTTAAGTATCTTTTCATTACAAAATTGTATTTAATCACTGTGAATCACAAAGACATTCATTATTGGGTTTCAGGTGTACAACATTCCAACATCAATCCCTTCATCAGTGATAGCTACTATAAGTTCATCTATATGTAAAATTTGTGTATTTGTATCTTAGAATATAAGTTATATGAAATTATTATAAAAAGTATCAGTGAATCTTCAGAGGTTATTATGCCAAGAAGACAAACTTTAAAGAAAAATATCATACTGTATAATTGGTATTAGAGGAGACACTTTAACTGTTGCATTGTTGGTATTTAGCCAATATATGACATACAGTATGTACTATATATTGTATACATTTTATGTACATATGAGTATATATGTAATGTATTTGTGAAATGAGGCTTGATACTAGAAAGAGAAATAAAAACTAGCCACAATTCAGTAGCATTTACAATCAAATTTCAAATAACTGTCAAAAAGTTTCCTTCAAATTCTAATAAATAAGTTATTCTTTTTTCATATCAAGGGACTGTGCTCTATGACACAGAGTAAATGCTCTGTAAAAGAAAGTTCACATACCTTTAGGATATGCCTGACTGTAAGCAAATGGGAAAAGAAGGAATAAGAGATGAAGGAAGCATTTGCTGAAGTTATCATTCACTTAAAGACTCTTTGTGTCCTAGTCTGTGAGAATTTTATCAACAGCTTGAGTGAAAACAGAACCCACTTGAGTCCCAGAGGATGTGCCTCAGGGAACCGCTTGACCTGCTGGTGGCACTAGAGGCTGATTGAGGCAACCGAAGAGCAATTTCTACAGCTCTAGAATATGCATGGAAACCAAACAATAAAGCCCCACTACCACCATCTCAACACTGCCTGATCAATTTAATCCACTTTTTGGTCTTTGAATTATTCAATTGTTTCTTTCCCATTCCCAACTGCTCTGAATTAAATCCACTCATTGTCAACATAGGTGCTTTATTTCAAACCACGTTAACAGTGGAAAAGAGGGTTCCAAACTGATTAGGCCAACAGTTTCATTTACAGAAAGATAAGTTATGGTGTACCCTTGGAAATCTTCCATCTTTAAGCAAATGAACAGAAATGTCCCTCTAAAGAAGTGATGCTCCACTCACTCTCAATGGAACAAACATCTCTGAATGCAGCAGTTATGTGTACCTAGGTTGAGAAGTCAACATGGTGAACCACCTAGCACCTGAACTGCACAGGAGGAAGAGAGCAGCGTGGAACGCCTTCAAGAGATTCAAAGAAATAACTAAAAGGACAAAGAACCTCCAGCTCTGGGCTCATCTCTTCGATTCCACCATTCTCCCCTGCATTAGCATATCCCTCAGAGACCTGGGACCTATGAAAGCAGGACAAGAATGCTATTTGAGGGGCCGGAGCGATAGCCCAGCGGGTAGGGCGCTTGCCTTGCACGCCGGCCTCTGCTGGCCGGGTTCGATCCCGGCATCCCATATGGTCCCCCCGCATCCCATATGGTCCCCTCGCACCGCCAGGAGTAACTCCTGAGTGCAGAGCCAGGAGAAACCCCTGAGCATTGCCGGGTGTGACCCAAAAAAAGCAAAAAAAAAAAAAAAAGAATGCTATTTGGGTCTCCCAAAGAGGAATCCAAAGAGCTATGCTTGGATTATCACACCTCACTCAAGTCAGAGAGGGAATCTGGAGTTCTGACCTCCATTGACGATAGAGTCAGGGGTGCTGTCTTGTTTGCCAAAGCATCAAAAAATCAGGTGGGCTGACATGTAATGCAACTTGGAGATGACTAGTGGACTATAGCGGTTACTGACTGGAACCCATGGGACGTCAAAAGATCACGTGACCACCCATCTACAAGATGGTCAGGTTTCTACGTTAAGACCTTGAATGACTGCATTTATTTGCATGACATATATATGTGTGTGTATATACATACATACATATATATATATATATATATATATATGTGTAATGGTACATATTATGATACCAACATCCAAGGTCAGGCAAAACGTGGATCAGGAGGTCTTGTCAAAGGTGGAAATTACCACAAATGTGTGGGAGCAGAGGTTAGGTAAGACAGATAAGGGAACAATGTGCCAATAATTATCGAAGTGCAATTACCACATAGACTTAGCATTAAATACAGGCAAAAAGATACACATGATAACCTCTAAGTATATGTATTACAATCCACAATATGTAAGAGAAGGAAGAGAGAAAGAGAGAGAGAAAGAGAGAGAAAAGAGATAAGGAACCTTCCTTAGAGGCAGGCTAGCGGAGGGGGCAGGGAATCCGGGACATTGGTGGTGGGAGTGGGCACTGGGGGGGGGGGAACCGGGACATTGGTGGTGGGAAGTGGGCACTGGTAGTGGGATGGCTCCTGGAACACTGTGTGGCTGAAACCCAAACATAAACATTTTGGTAATTGTTTTATTTCATGTGGTATAATAAAATATATTTTAAAAAAAAGACCCTGAATGAATGGTTTGAGGCTCTTTGTATTTCTGGAGCAAGCAGCTGCCATTTGGCTACACTGGCACATGACAGGGACAAGTGGAAAACATCAAGTAAATCGACGAATAACGGGATGTCAAGTGATCAAGTCCCTCTATTTCATTGAGTCTTCTATAGCACTTGATAGACTATTCCAGAGTACCGTGGGGTGCAACAATAATTGCCCACTTTGGGAAACACTGATAAGATAATATATGAATACAGAGTCATAGATCATGGATCTGGAGGATCATACAGGGGTCAAAGCACCCCAGTTCAACTTCTAGCACTGCATATGGTCCCTTGAGCACCTTCAAGAATGACTCATGATTACAGAGAAAGGAATAAGCCCTTAATATCACCATGCATGGCTTCAACACAATAATGCAAATAAATTAAGCTATGTGCCATAAAAGGATAGATGTTGAGGTTCAGCAGGGTTCCCTGGTGTGTTTGGCACTGATGACCAAGATCATCATCCCCCTTGACTAAAGGATGGAAATGGAACCACATGTTTGTTGGTAATCAGTGTAATTCAAGTCATTTAATTCAAGTCAAGTCTGCTACTATAGTGGCCTCCTGAACAGATTGGGGGTTGAGGGTTGCAGAAAGAACTTTGATCCTAAAACAGTGAGCAGGTATAAAAGCTCCTTCCCCCTGGGACAATCTTCTAGGGGACTTTCTGCCCTAGGGCTATAGACCTGCCAGAGCAAAGGCAGAATTCCATCTAAGGGCATATCCATCTAAGGACGTATCCATCTAAAGGCATGTCACTTTCTCCTTCTTCATCTTTGTTTACCTCATCTTCGTTTATGTAACTACCTCAAAAGCCATTCATCCTCAACTATAGCACCATAGATAAATTTTTCCCATTTTTATTTGGCCTTTCCTTATGCTTTTCAAGTGTGTGTTGATTCGTTTTTGCTTTATATCTCTGGGTAAGAAGAAGAAGGCAATAATAAGAACTATGATCTCAACAGCCCAATAGATGTGAAATATAGCCTCATTTGAATATATTTACTTGTTCTGTGTTCTTTCTCATCATAGAAAATATTAATAATTTTCCAAAGAATACGTATTTTCTCTCTCACTAAGATGCATTGTTATTGACTGGTTATTTATACTATTAGAAAACTATGTAGTAGTGCCTGCTAAGCAAAAAAGACTTTCAGCTTTATGACTTAAGGATTTTGGATTTTGGTTTTTGTATAGGATGGGATAACTAACTCTTTTTCAGCAGTTAGGCAAGCCCATGGCAAAATGACAGAATATTATCTATTCAACACCTCCTCACTCACTTTTGATACTTTCCTCTTTTCAAGTCCTTCTCCAGTGCTAGTCCTCTTGAGTTTCAGAGATGTGTCAGAGTATAAAAAGTAATCTTCAAGGGACAATCTTCAAGAGAAAAGACCTCAACATTTAGTCCTTTTCTAATCTCCCTGTCTATACCTAAAACACTTTTTGTGACTAATTTTCTTGGGAATATAGGAAATAGTAGTTAATTAACTTAGCTCAAAGACAAAATAAATTTTCTAATAAAAACCTTGATAAAAGAATTGTCATCTTGAGCTGGTGATGTAGCTAAATGGTAGGGTGCATGGCTCATATGTGTAACTAACTGGGTTCTATTCTCAGCACATAATATCATATGCATATTATACACATACATATATAATATTGTCAAACTATTATTCCTTTATTCATTCAATATTTATTTATTGTTCTTGTTCTATGTTCTTGATGATATTAATGTGAGATTCTGAAAGGAGATGTAGACCAGAATATGGGTAATTTGGGGACTTTGGCCTTAATTTTTGGGTACCAACTTCAATTTTGTGAAACTTTGAATGTCATGGGAAATATTTTTAAAAAGCATTTAGTGGAATCAGAGATTAGCCAAATAATTCCAGGATAACTGACATCTAAGACAAAATGAAAAAACAGTGATTAAGATTTCAAAGATTGACTCAGGCTTCCTAGGTTCAAACTGATAAGTCACAGGACTTTCTAAAGTGATTCGTAGTCTTTAAATATCATTACCTCTGACAAAAGAAACTAAAAGTAGCTGCACTAAACTCACTGGATTGTTACAAAGATAGAAAGAAATAATACAATTGCTTAGGAGAATTAACATATGACCATTGTGCTTAGTAAATTCTAATTATTATTCATAAACTAAGGCCATAAAAGGGAGTAAATTAGGACGGCTTAGGAAAATGACATAAGAAGACAAAATAAATGGTATATGGCCATTCTGGAAACAGGAAGTAGGATTTTTGCATGTTAAAGGTCAAAGTTGTAATTTACTTCTGCTTCTAGCCTTGATGGAATCGTAAAGGTTTACCTCCCAGTTTAAACATTCAAACACAGGGCCAGAGTGATAGCCCAGCAGGTAGGGCGTTTGCCTTGCACATGACCAGCCTGTGAAAGCCTGGGTTCGATCCCTGGCATCCCATATGGTTCCCCCAAGCACCTCCAGGAGTGATTCCTGAGTGCAGAGCCAGGAGAACCCCTGAGCACTGCCGGATGCGATCCACAAGGCAAAATAAATAAATGAATAAATAAGTAAATATACATTCAAACACTATTAAATGACCAGAGAGAGGCCCTTTCTCATACCCTAAGCATCACTACAAGTGATCCCTGAGTATAGAGTCAGTTGTAAAACCAGAGCTTAGCATTTCTACATGCCATACCCCTGCTTCCTAGCTCCCTCCCCCCCCAAAAAAAACCAAGAAAATAAAACTCACAGGAAAATATATGAAAAAATATTTTCTGTCTATCAGACTATAATAAGCAGCACTGGACAGTGCCAAGGGAAAGTAATTGTGGGTGAGATCATACCTGGAGAGACTTTTCAGTTCATATAGCGCCCATCTCCCAAACTGATCTTAGACAGTCTCTGTGTGTGGAACAAGGGAGGTGAAGGCAGCTAGAGTTTACATAGAAGAGTGCTGCAGAGCTGGAAGCAGGAAAGAGACCAACAGAGGGACTACTTAGTATTTAACTTCTTTGGGAAGTTTTTCAACAAAGTTTGAATATTGCACCTGGCTAGTCTAGCTAAGAAAGTTTCTCATTTTTTTAATTTTTTTTCTCCTAACTTTACAGAAAACACCTGAAGGTAATTGTGCTCTATTATTTACAAAATGAAATTGAAAATAAACCCTTGAGTTGTATCATCACTAAAAATAAAGCTTGAATATATTCCCTTGCCCCATCTGTGGATATATATTTAAAAACAAATAGAAAATGCCTTTCAATTGTAACTGAGACTTCTGTGATTCTTGAAATATAATATATTAATCCCCAGAACTGAACTTATGGAGAATGAGGGTGTGGATAAAGGAGACCACAGGACTTTGATAGAGGAGGTTAACTCCATTGTTGCTTGTGTATTGGAATGTTGTATTCATAAAAGTCTATCATTGACTGCATTGGAAATAATGGTGGCCCAATAAAATCTGGAAAGAAGAAAAAATCTATTAGTCAAAAATATAAGGGTATATTTAAGGTTCTTACATAAAATAGTTTCCTAGAAATGATTTATAAATAATATGCCAACAACAATATTTGAAAAAAAAAGATTACAGACCTCCCCATGATTGCATACATAATTTTAAGATATTTAAAATATTCATTTAAAGAATAGTGTCTCTGGCCATGATCCAGAGACATACATAAACTCAAAAGCGATCAGTAAGGACAGAGATGCTCCGGGCACCAGGCTGATTCAGCTGGGGCAATTCTAAGGGGGGCAGGTTTGGGTCTGGCCCATCCCAGCAGAGCCCGAGCAGCTGAAAACCTCCAAATTCCACAATCACTGTATGTTCAAGACTGAGCTCCACTGCTTGGGCAGGCTCCAACCAAAACTTAAGCTGATGAAAAAACTCAGGTATGCAGGTTTTGTGACTGAAGTCTCCAGGCTTTCACAGAGTCAGGATTGGGATCCCTCCCTGCAACTAGTACTACCAGAAAGCCAGTAGTCACCCCACACCCCAAAGTCAACACAAAGTTAAACATTTAACTCCATCTTTATCACCCCATTAAAGATTTTGGAGTTCCTGGAGCGTGAGGCTGTTACAATGCTAACACACCATCATTGTAAGATATATGTTGTAATAAGCAATATAAAGTAAAATAAAGTAAAATAATTAGTATCAGCTAAGGGAGCAGGCTTGGGGGATGGGTGGGCAATGGGGATTTGGTAAGGGCACATTGGTTGTGGGATTGGTGCTAAAATACTGAATATCTGAAACAATTGTATGGTGAACAACTCTGTAATTCACGGTGCTCAAATAAAGATTAAAATAAAGGAAGTATAGTGTCTCATAATATTACAAAGAGTTGCTTTATCATAAATGGCATTAAGGCTTTATTTCCTTGTTCATTAGCTATATGCACTGCTTTTGCTGTGAAATATTATTTTCTACAGGTCGAGACCCAATTATTATTTATTCTTCACTAGTGATAAGAATCTTTCCCTGTGACAGAATCAACCAGATCATATGTGAAGCTAACAGTATTTGTTCTGGAAGATTGTCATATATATGATAGATTTATTTTCTCCTTTTCTTTTATCTGAATAGTTTTGGGGATAGAGAAAAGCATGAATAAATCTGTTATCATGAATTTGATCCCCAAGTGAACTAATTAGTGTCTTTATGTGCTATGGCCACTTAATGCACTTATTTTTCAGGTCAGTTCATTATAACAGTGCCAAGGGAAGCAGTGAGGATGGTTTAATGCAAATCCTCCTTCACAGATGAAAGAGAAGAAGCAAAGCATTTCTGGTTGATGTAAAGGTGAGAGTCCAAGAGCTCTGCCTGGTCTTCATTCCTCTATCTCCTGTATCTTACTCTGGAGCCTCTGCAAAATCCTAAGTTTTCATGAAGCACAATACAAAAACCAGTATGCAGTTAAGTGTTTTGGCAGGATATAGTAATTTTATAAAATATGGAATATTTGAAACTTAGAATTTAGAAGTTAAGGTAATAAAAAGTGCTTAGTTTTCACTATATTCTTATTGCCTTGATCAAACAGAATAATAAATACAAAGGTATTTTTTCAACTAAAAGAGAGATAGTATACAAAGTCTTTTATATAAGAAAAAGAAAACTTATAGTTATGACCTATTTTTTGCTGAAAATAGAAGAACACGCTGCTCTTTCAGAGACTAGAAGGGTCTCTGTTCATCAACACCCCAAACTATCTGAGGCTAGTAAGCACCCCTAGAGTGATTTGGTATTCTGGACAAAAATGGTTCCCCATTTTCTTTCTTCCTATTTTTTATCTCAATATTTATTGAAGAAAATGAGTAGTACAAGTAACTAGACATATATCAGTTATGAATTATTATGCATATATTCAAATTACATTTCAGAAATACAGGCTTACTTCAGAAACAAATTATAAAATGGAAAATACATGGAAACAAGTGGAAGGGGTCCAATGGACAATGGCAGAGGGTTATTGTGGTTAATGGCCACAGTGTAATAATATATTTGAAGAGGTGTAAAACTGATCCCCAAGCAAAGTGTTATGCAGTACATTAACTCAAAAGTGTATAGGAGTTGTCAAAAAATATAATAAGCAAAAATGAGTACAAATAAAAATATTTTCTAAACACAAATGCCCACACAAACTTTTAATTGCTGCAAAATATAACAAAAACTATATAATTTGTTTAAATGTTAGATTGAAGCAAAAGGTCTGTAAATACGGTTAATAAGAGCAACTAGAATAAATATATTTCAAAAAATTATATGGTATTTAGAATTCTAAACAATGAAATATATCATAAATTCCAAGTCAATTTCTATAAGAAAAGGATTCACTAAGATGAATTTGGTCCTGTAGTAAGCAGTATAGAGAGTATATAATAATAACGTTGAACTGTGTAAACCATCTTATCACAATAAAAATAAAGAAAAAACTTTGTATTAAAGTGTATTGCTACAATTTGTTATATTATATAGATTATTTACTTTTTCTTTTGACAGTTGATTAGTAAGCTGTTTTTGTTTTTTTTTAATATTGCTAGCAAATTTTCTTCATTCAACATTTAATTATGGTTCTAAGAAAGCTCCCCAAACAAAAAAGGAAAAGCCCATTTATGTTAATTGAATCTGCAGTAGCAAATAGTGTGATCTCCAATTCTGACCCATCTTCCTAGCACTTCATATTTTTATCATTAATGGAGTTTTATATTGGAAAAGTGGCTCATAGTATCTCAGTTTCAGTGGTATCTAATGAAATTTTCTCCCTGCATTAACATACGCCTCAGAGACCTGGGCCCTACGAAGGCTGGATGAGAACGCCTCCCAGAGAGGAATCGAAAGAGCTATGCTTAGGAATATTACGCCTCACTAAAATGAGAGAAGGAACCCAGAGCTCCGACCTCCATCGCTATTCCAGAATCAGGGACGCTGTCTTGTTTGCCAAGGCATCAAAAATCAGATGGGATGGACATGTAATGCGATTTGAAGACAACCGCTGGACTAGAGCCGACTGGATAACCATAAAAATCATGTAGCCGCCCACCTACAAGATGGTCAGACTTCTTTGTCAAGACCCTGAAGGAATGGTTTGAGGCTCTTCATATTCCTGAATCAACCAGATGCCATTGGGCTACATTGGCACGTGATAGGATCCAATGGAAATATTACTGGTACCCTCTCGAGCAAATCTATGAATAACGGGATTCAAGTGATCAAGTGATCAAGTGAAAATTGCATTTATCATACAAAAATTTTTGTCAGCTTTGAAATACTGAGTTTTGCCATTGCTGAATTTGTGGTATATGTTTGGCATGTTACAAGCATTTCAAAAAATTATTAATGTTTACACTTGAAGATAATTTTTCACTTTTGTTTTTCTCACATTCAGTGATTCTTAGGGATTACTACTTGTTCTGTGCTTAGGGATCACTCCTGATGGTTATCAGGGTACCCTATGCCATGCTGAGGATAGAATGTGTTACGCCCATGCAAGGTAAATGCCCTATCAGCTGTATTATTTCTTCCTTCCTACATTTGAAAGTTGATGAGAAACTAATATCGTGATTCATATGGCTGGTGAAAAGGATGAGTTTGATGAAATATTTTTTGAAATATAGTTTCTATTTTTAAAAAACTGAGTCACATATATCTCTATAGTTACATTATTGATGTGAATATGGGAAATTTACTGCTTTTTCTTTTTTTTTTTTGCTTTTGGGTCACACCCGGAAATACTCAGGGGTTTCTCCCTGGCTCTACACTCAGGAATTACTCCTGGCGGTGCTTGGGGGACCATATGGGATGCCGGGATCGAACCCGGGCTGGCATGGGCCAAACTCCCTACCCTCTGGGCTATCGCCTCCGGCCTCCCTACTGCTTTTTACTTTTACATTATCTATATTTAAAATGTTGCTTTGGACTGCGACCCAGTAAAATGTTGCTTTGATCAGTAATATCCAGACTTAAATAACGAGGATAATTTTGTTTATGATTTACAGGATGACATAACAAGGTCCTTACTCTTGATAATTTTATTAATAATAATCTTTTAAAGATCTCATAGACTATTGTTGGTTAATTTGCAAGAAGCATTCAGTATACAAGAACACATTTTGAAGGGAAGGTTATTTCTATTTTACGCAGAAATCTAACAGTTTTACTAATGACTTGATTCAGTATCCCATGAAACTATAACAATAAGGCACATAGTCCCAATGATAAAAATTTTGCTCAATTTAAGTATGAGATGAATATTAATAGGATGCTTTGTTCCCTTTCAAATGCCCTCCTTGATTTACTTCTTTCTTGGGTCAGCAGTGTCTAACTTTAGTTCTGAATAGTTTGCACAAGCTTATCTTTTTTAAAAATTATGTATAAATCTGTACATGTCCTATGAGACTTTGGAATAAATTACATTAATTATTATTAATTCTTGTATCTGCTGAAATGTTTTTCCTCTTGCTCTGCCACATGCATTCAATTATGGGAGATGGAAAAGCTTTAAAAATGTCACATTCTGGTGTGAAGTTTTTTTGAAAATCATTGGGGGACATTAGTTGCCTTTAATAACAAGTCCAACATTATGCCTAGTGGGCCTCTCCAGTGGAAACAAAGAGAGCACATTGCTATGAAAAACAGCATTGTCATATGGTTGATATCTGTCAAATGGAGAATAGCTCTATAGCACAGGAGAGAGAGGCGGAAGGAGGAAGAAGAAAACAGATATTTAAAGGTGAAAACTACTTTTTCCCCTGGAAGATTTTTTTTAAGACAACAACAAGAAAAAAAGTAATTTATTTTCAGTCACTATCTCCCCAGGCCTTACAAAATGTAGATGCTCAGTTGTCAAGTTGAAAAATTAAATTTATGATTACCTTTAAAAAGTTTTACTTGTCAGAATTTCTTTCCAGCATGTAAAACACCACTTTGTAGTGCCTCCCGCCACATTTTGACTTCTATAAGACATACCGTGGAGAACACCTTGTCCAAAAGAGTCAGCATCAATGCTTTTCATGCCATGCCAATTGATTTTAAGAACTGTCTACTTTATTTTCCACTGGGCAAATGCTTGTTACTTTTTGGAATATAATAAATTAATTCTGAGATACCAAAGAGAAGTGAAAACCATTTGAATTTGAGATTACTTCTAGATTTCAAATTAAGATTTAGTAGGCAACAAATGTCTGGTAATACTTTTCAGAACATTACAATAAAATTATAGTTCTTAAAATGCCTGGTCATAAAAGTTGGAAATATTTCAGGATGAGTAGTTAATAATGAATTTTAAAATACCTTTAAAAAGTAGTATTATAACAAGGAAAAATAAACAATATAAAATTAAATAAGTCTCGTTTTTATCCAGTAGCTTCCAATATCCTTTAAATTTTTCCTCAGTATATTCATCTCATAAATTTATTGTCCCTGTTCTCTATTAAAAGTGATTTTTAAAAAAGCAGTATAATGTATAAAAACTGCACTGATAATTAGGGTACAAGTAAGACCTGATTCTGCTTCTGTGTGTCCTTAGACTAGTGTTGCACTGTTAAATGTCTAGCAAATGTCTCTGGGGAAGAAATTGAAGTGTGTAATTTCCTTGGTGTAGGTATTCTACCATGATGAGTCTAAGCTGGGGACATCAAGTTTCTACATGCAGAAATGAAAGGATCGGTGGACAATGGACTCATCAATAACTGGTTTGCACAAACCACTGTCCCAACTATCTTTACTCTCTGTGATACTGAAATTATATTATATATCTCGAAGATAGTTGAAAGAATTAAATAAACAAATTGCTAGTAGCTCTAGACTGTCAAACACATTTATTAATGGTAGAAATCAATGTTAAATTAATTTGAGTCCATAATCAGGAATTGAGTAATGCCCATATGGATAGGGGCACAGATCAAATTCAGGATTATACAAGACTGCAATAGACAATTGTTGGAATAAAAATAAGATCACAACTTAGAATTAAAATGTGAGTAAAGACTGTATGATTATAGGAAATTAGCTGTTAAAGTATCTACATTCACATGTATATGTACATATACTTAGAACCCCTGAGATTAAGCAGATAAGAAGACATACATTTAAAAGAAATTTTAAACTCTACAATTTTTTAAATTTCAAAAGACAATTTAAAATTGTCTTTTAAGTAAATGTTGGTAAAGCCTGAGTAAAATCTATGAATTCAGGCTATATGGAGAAGCAGGTTACATCAACAACAGAAATGAGTTTCTCTGAAGTTATGTTTATCAGTTTAGCCCAGGAAAAATCAACCTTATGTTCTAAGGATTGGAATAAAACAGAAAGAATAAATTCATGAAGAATATTTTTATAAGATTCAGACAAGATTCATATCTATAATTCCTTTAGATAACTTATATTTCATATCTATAAGTAATTTTATTATCTGATATCACAAGTATCTACGAGATAAATTGCAACATAATAAAATATTATTGTTAATTTTTAATATAATCAATCATCTTATATGTCTTTTTTGGGGGCACACCTGTTGGTGATCAGGGATTACTCCTGTCTGTGCACTCCAGGTCAGTCCTAGTGGACTCGGGAAATCATATGGGAGGCTGGCGATCCAATCTGTGTTGGCATGTGCAAGGCAAGTGCTTTCCACTCTACTATCTCTTTGGTCCCTTACATGTGTTCTTAAAGATGAAAATAAACTGTTAAAGTTTCAACATTAAAAATGTTGCCTCTGGTGGGGGGGCAGAAAAACAAAAACAAAACAAAAAGTTGCCTCATGAGTCAGAAGTGATATAAAGGCAGTGTTGAAAGGTTAACTTTGATACTTTTGGTATATGAAGTAAGTGCAGCGTCATCACCAAGGTGTCCAAAATACTCCAACTATCTTTCTTTTAAGTTGTTATTATATTTTACATGTGTTATTTAGAGAAAATTTTAAAAAGCATTCAGAAAACTAGTCTTAGGAGGCAAGACTGAAAAATTTTCAATTTAACACGTTGTCATCATTTTAAAAATGAAGAAAGCAACAACCCCCAAATCAAGGACCCGAACATTTGAACAAGACAACTAGTAATGGGCTGAGGATTGAGCTCAGTGATAAGACAAGTGACTTGCGTTAATGAGGCCCTACTTGTACTGATGGAATAGCAAGATTAAAAGAATAGAAATACAACTAGTTTAGATGTAGGTTGTTAGAAAGGTAGCAATGAGGAGAACATTGGTACAAATGGAATTTTTAAAACCTGGAATGTTACTGTTAAGTACTCTATTCATTCAGCCAACAATAGCTATGACTTTGAATGTTAGTATAAAGTTTTTCTATTTTATTCTCACAATGCAATGTGAGAATAAAATAAAAAATTTCTCGCCATTTTAACATAGCACACTTATATATTTGAAAAACATCATGTTATATGATCAGTTCCTTGTTCCTGATTCACTATCACTATCTTCCCGTTAATCATCTATTTGCTAGAGCGGGTTCCTGATTATGAAGATTATTTTAAATTTGTCAATGTATTCTTTTTAGTTTTAGTATAGGTGATATGGAGAAATATTTGTTAGCTTATGATTTTGGTATAATCCAACATTTTAAATAAGTTTAATTTTCTGACATTGTTTCTTTGCTTGTGATTCATACAAATTCTTGGCGTCTTTTTATTTTGCCAAGTGGTTATTAATACTAGCTGGGTATTTCAGAACAAATCCCAAGCATTCATGAAACAGTCCTCTTTTTTTCTAAATTTGTCCCTTTAATATCATCTACACTATTGCTCCGGCCTTAAAATATCATTAAAATAACTCAATGTTTAATAAGTGACTGTTATCCTATGGAAGAGGCTTTGGTTGTTTGTAATTAGATGATGTATCAAATAATTATTTTTGTTCTTTTTGGTGAGCTGGGGGTTTGGACCAAATCCACCTGTGCTCAGGGGTTACTATTAGCTCTGCTGAGGAGTTACTCCTGGCTGTTGGGAGGCCATACAAAACAAGATGGGGAGAAGGGAATAAACCTGGTTTTTCCATGTGCAAGCAAGTGCCTTACTATTACTATACTATCTCTTCAGCTCCAAGATATGTTCACTTGATCACTTGACTTCCCATTGATCATCAATTTGATCAAGCGGGCACCAGTAACATCTCAATATGACCTGTCACATGCTAGATAGCCCAAGGGCATCTGCCTGCTCCAGGAAACTAAAGTCTCAAAACATACCAATAACTCACAACATACCAATAATTCATGGGAATGAGGTCCATAATTGATACTGGTATTTGGCATATCAAATACGACACAGGTAGCTTGCCAGACTAAACAGTGTTTAATTGCTAATTCCTTAGCATTGCAGTTTGTCCATTGAGTTTTTCTGGAGTCTTCAAAAAGTAATCATGTATGATGTGCTTATCTATCTAAATTTGCTGCAGTAATAATATACGAAAATTTATGTAGTAAATAGTATACTCTATGATCTATCTCAGATAACAACATTCGTATTTAGTGAATAATGAGTGTATAATTTATTGTGTGGGGTTCCCAGGTTGCCTTACACCCACCTTTGCACCCTCAGTCTGCCACCTTGACAGGCAACATATCTATCTATCTATCTATCTATCTATCTATCTATCTATCTATCTATCTATCTATCTATCTATCTATCTATCTATCTATCTACTTCTATCTTCTCTATCATATCTCTATCTTCCTATCTTCTACTCTAACTCCCTATCACATCTCTTCCTCCCCCCCCCTTTCTATCTATCTATCTATCTATCTATCTATCTATCTATCTATCTATCTATCTATCTATCTATCTATCTATCTATCTATCTATCTATCTATCTATCTATCTATCTATCTATCTATCTATCTATCTATCTATCTATCTATCTATCTATCTATCTATCTATCTATCTATCTATCTATCTATCTATCTATCTATCTATCTATCTATCTATCTATCTATCTATCTATCTATCTATCTATCTATCTCTACCTACCTACCTACCTACCTACCTACCTACCTAACTACCTACCTACACCTACCTACCTACCTACCTACCTCCTATCTCTATCTATCTATCTATCTATCTATCTATCTATCTATCTCTATCTATCTATCTATCTATCTTCATCTATCTATCTATCTATCTATCTATCTATCTATCTATCTATCTATCTATCTATCTATCTATCTATCTATCTATCTATCTCTATCTATCTATCTATCTATCTATCTATCTATCTATCTATCTATCTATCTATCTATCTATCTATCTATCTATCTATCTATCTATCTATCTATCTATCTATCTATCTATCTATCTATCTATCTATCTATCTATCTATCTATCTATCTATCTATCTATCTATCTATCTCTATCTATCTATCTACCTCATCTATCTTCCCCCTCCTCCCTCTCTCCCTCCTTCCATTCTCCTACTACTACTCCCTCTACTCATCTATCTGTACTTATTTATTTATTTGAATGACTGTGAGATAAATAGTTACAATCATGTATGGATTTCACTTATATAATGTTCCATCACTCATCCCTTCACCAGTGTACATTTCCCACCACCAATGTCCCCAGTTTTTCCCCTATACCCCCTCTCACCCAGCCTCTATGGCAGGCACCTTTCTTCTTTTTCTCTTTCTGTCTCACTTTCTTCTTTTTGGGATTATGGTTAGCAAAAGCCATCTGCACTTCTAAGTTTATTACAGCACTATTCACAATAGTCAGAAACTATTATTTCTATAAAATAGAAATAAACCAAGTGCCATAAACTGGAAATAACCCAAGTGCCATAGAACATATTACTGGGTAAAGAAACTACAGTGCATCTACACAAAGGAATACTACACAGCCACCATGAATAATGAAGACATGGAAATTTGGTTATAAAAAGAAAGGCACCTTTTTAAATTTAGTTGTTGAAATTTGGATCTGTTGTTTTCAGTGTTTTTGACTCTGTGGTTTGGATATTTAGCTACCCCTTTAATTTTGCTTCCCATTACTTTCTGTTTTTTTTTTGTTCCTGTCTCCTAAATTTCTTTCTTTATCTACCTTTCTCCTATCTATACTATGGGGCTGAGAGTGTGAATTTTTTTTAAAGTTATAAAACCATGTGAGATCGATAGATACTTTTCTCTTAAATATGAGTGCATAGGCCACAGGTGGGTAAATCCTCATATTTGCTTACAATATTTCCCTACATTAAGACATTCTCCAATGATCTTTGCCTCCTGCTTTTCACAATTTTGTGATTTCACACTCTCCCATTCTATTACTCTTGATAAACAAGAACAATAGAATATACAGAGGTATGAGATGTCACCTCTGAGAATCACTGTATCACTGTCTTCCCGTTCATCATCGATTTGCTCGAGCGGGCACCAGTAACATCTCCATATGACCTGTCTCACGCAAGTAGAGCCCAAGGGCAGCTGCTTGCTCCAGGAACATAAAGAGCCTCAAACCATTCCATCAGGTCTTGGGAATGAGGTCTATAATTGTTACTGGTATTTGGCATATCAAATACGACACTGGTAGCTTGCCAGGCTCTGCTGTGTGGGTAGCATACTCTTTGTAGTCATCTTTATATCCAGCATTTATTGATAAACCGTGTGGCCCCGCAAGCCAGGCTGTGATAGGCTGGTCTACTGGGTGAAGTTCTGACGAGGGGGAAGTCCGGATGTGGAAAATGGATGCCCTCATGTAGTGGGGGGTCATCTGGCTGCTTGCAAGGCTCTGCTGGGGTGGCGGGCCAGGGCTAGAACCCGCTATCCCTTCCGGGTGCCTTGTGAGCAGCTGGGCACAGGGAGAGCCAATAGCAGCTCTGCCCCACGTCTGTGAATCTCTGGGTCAGCATACCTGGGCCATATTTTGGAAAGACTACTGCAGGGTGGGTCTTGATGATCCGGTCTGTGATAGGCTGGTCTGAGTATAGGATATAAAATGCAATATGGCTGCACCTTTGGTTACTTAGTTTCTCTCTCTCTCTCTCTCTCTCTCTCTCTCTCTCTTTTACATGACTTTCTTTTACAAAAGCTAGCTGCCATGTAAGCAAGTTTCAGGGGGAGGTGCATAATATAAGAAACTATGATCTTCTAAAGAAACTGATGGGGACAGAGGTGACCTGCTTAAGAGTTTGTATGTCAGGTCTACTGGAAATAACTCTTCAAGCTCTATTTTGTTTTTCTATTGATAAAGTATCACCTGTTCACTTCATAGTTTCCTCTGTAGTCCTCATAAATGGCAATAAGACAAAAATTACCCTGTCAAGCCCTTCCTAACCTTAGTGACCATAGTCAGGTATTTTACTTTTTATTAGGTTAGGAGGAAGTTTGTTTTGTAGTATTATATAACTAATGCAAGTTCTATTATATGCCTACTGCATAACATAGGACCCAAGAAATCCAATATAAGCAGGCACCATACATAACATGATAGTGTCTTTGTTAATTCTATCAGGCAAACCTGCTGCTCTTAATGCTTTTTCTTTTTTTTTTCCTTGCTTTTTGGGTCATATCCGGCAACACTCAGGTGTTACACCTGGTGGTGCTTGGGGGACCATATGAAATGCCGAGGATAGAACCTGGGTCGGCCGCATGCAAGGCAAACACACTACCTGCTGTGCTATTGCTCCGGCCCCTCTTAATGCTTTTTAATCTCTAACTGTAGTCTTTCATCATTCACTATAACTACCAACCTTGATTTTTTATTATGTGAATATTTCCAGTTTCTACACAAAGCTAATTTTTGCTATAGTGTTCAACCACTTCTTAAAGTTTGTGCATTTTAATTGTTCTGCATTTATCAAACATCCTATTGGGATAGAATCATGCTGAATGGGTCAGGTTTTATACACGAGCAACATACTATGGTTTTCAGAATGACTCCTTAAAGAATGCTTGCATTGCTTTCGCTTTCTTTTTAAATCTAAACACCAAAAATCAAAGAAAACTCACCCTAAAATAATTACTTGGATGAGAAGGAAATGCTTAGACTTCTTTCTCTCCACTCTCCTTTTCTTTGCCAAAGCAAAGGACCCAACATTCTAAGATCAAAGAAAATCTTTTCTGTTTTTTCAAAGCTAGAAAGTCATTAATATCTATCTCTGTGTAAGTAATCCAAATTAATATTTCAAAAGTGACTTGTATAATTAGCAGAATTTCACAACCATGTCAGCATTCATCTGAGGACTGTCTGTAGGGAGTCAGAGGAGCCCCAGGTAGGAGCCCTCTAGGCAGCAATGGCTTGGTAGAGATGGCTTCGCTTTCTCTAAATTAAGGTTGCAGTATTTCAAAATTGAACATGTATTTTTTTCTTTATAAAACATCAATTAATTAGAAATTATAAAGTTCCATTTTGTAACTGTTGAGATTATTGAAAATGAATATGATCACCATCGCCTTGGGTTATTAACTGGGCCATAAATGTGAGAAGTCAGAGTAGTACAGTGGGTAGGACAGTGGGTAGGACACTTACTTTGGATACGGCCAACATGGGTTTGGTCCCTGGAATCCCACATGGTCCCTCAGTTCCACTAGCAGTGATCTCAGAGTACAGAACAAGGAATGAGCTCTGAGCAGCACCGAATATGGCCATCAAACAAAGCAAAATGAAACAACTAAAATTAAAAACAAACAGTTCAATTTTATTTACCTCTTTGCTCATGCCAATAAGGATTTAACATAAAACACAACTAAAGGGTGAATAATAGAATAAGAATCTTAGAGGGCCCTAAACTTTGTGGAAGGCTCAAAGGAAGTAAGAATCCACGAAGAAATGTTGAAATATCTAAAACATATCTCTACCCAGCACTCCTAATGCATATATATGGGTTTTAAGAAAACAAGAAGGCATTTCTAGAAGAAACTCAAGGGGAATCAAATAGAAGAGGAATGGCTTATTGTCTTTCTGTTTACAGCCTAGTATCTGGTGATAGTTTTGTGGTTGGTTGCTGTTGGACAGCAGAGCTAAAGTGAAGATGGAAACTGAACACAAACTGAAAAGAGGGAAAAAACAATGGATTGTTACAGCATTTATGCTTCTATTTGTCACTGCATCTGCCCCCTTCTACTGAGGAAAGTATGCTCTTTCATTCCAGCTTACCTTGCTTTATCCAACACCCTTTATGACCAACTTTAATCTAGATACACACGATGGAAGGAAATTCTGGGAAATGGTTCCCAGTGTAACCCAGTGTTAATAGAATAGTCCAATACCTTCACCCTCCTCCACCCAAAATATGCCATCTATCATATTTTTTAAAATATGTGATTTAATATATAAAGTAGGGTAAAGCTGGGCTTGAGAGTAGCTCAGTGTGAGGGCACATGTTTCACATGTGTAAGACACGAAGTTCAGTATCTTGCACAAGAAAAAAGACTAGCTTGAGTGCCAAAAGTATTAAATTTTAATCTTCTTCTTAACTAATTTAAGAGTCAGTTTCTCGTAGAGGGTACAGCAGGTTAAGATGCCTTACTTGTATGCAGCTCATACAGATACAGTCCTCTGCACCATATGTGGTCCTACAAACAATGCCAAAAGATTTCTGAACACTGTCAGCTGTGTCCTCTTCTTACTCTTGCCCCTGAAGTGTTTTTTTACATTGTTTCAATGGGTATGTTTTTTCATTTTCATAATAAGTAGTATTTTATATCCATTTAGTGAACAGAAACTTTTAAATAGCTTCATTCACAGATGATGCCCTATTCAGATTATCTTTAATCTAATTTAGCCCTTAAATTCTATGGTTCATATAAACACTTCATAACAGATTTCTCCTGAATTTCAAAGTTCTTACCTTCTATTAAAATGTGCTGTGTTTATGTCAGAAAATAATGTTATGCCTTCAGTTATATACCTAAAAAATTATGCTGAAAACTGGTCTCATATACAGAACTAGATGCCACAAATAATTGGGTATGATTTCAAAATCTAAATGAGTATTCACCTGGCGTACAAACATTAATCCAATAAGTACATTAAAAAACAGTCAAGTAGACTCTAACATCATAGGTTTTTCTTTATTTGATCAAGAGTAAAACATTAGCACCATTACTTTGCTGTTTGTAAACTCAAGGATATTCTATTAGTCAGCATTGATAAACATTAAATTAGATTCTCTGAGATAAATAACATATTAAGACTCAATTTACCTATCAAGAACTACTTATTAAAAATGCCCTCATTAGATGAAAGGTTCTGCACTATTTTGTTTTTATCACATAACTATTAGAAAGACAGAATCTTAAAAATAAAGACAAAAAGAAATATAGAAAATAAAAAAGGAATATGTTACTTCTTGGTAAATAACTCTAGTCAAAGAAATTACTTCTTCCTTCCTAGGGCTATGTAATCTGATGAATATCTTCCTCATACGTGCAGAGTCTTCCTCATAAGTGAAAGAGTCTGCCCCTCAATGTATTGCAGATGTGGCTGTGGTTCCTGGCTGCGTCAGCAGGTGGCAGACAGGAGACAGGCTTATCTACATCCAGGCCTCTGCCTCGTGGGCCATGGATGGTTGATGTCCTGACATAGAAAAATACTGGGCCCACTGGGCCCCTGGGATTAACCCAGAGCCACAGCAGAGCCTTGCATGCTACCCGTGGTGTATTCAATATGTCAAAAACAGTAATAATAATGGACCTCATTCCTAACAAATGGAGATGTTACTGGTGCCCACTTGAGCAAATCGATGAACAACGGGATGACAAGTGATACAAGTGATACAAGTGCAGAGTCAAGACTAGAAGAAATGCAAAAATTGAATTAACGTTAGATCTGCTACTAACAGAGCTATGATTACTTGAATAATGAAGGTCAATAATATGATAAGGGTAGGATTTCTATGGTTATGACTGACTAAGATAAAAATAAGGCATTTGAGAATGGGGAAGGTCTTTATACACACTGGGATCTAAGAGAGACTGTATAACTAATAGTTCCTTGATTGGGAATACATCTTGATACTAAAGCATCAAAATAGAATTAAAAAGAAGTAAGAGCATGCCACTCTGTAGCATTACACTCAGACAATGATAAAACAAACAGCCAAAAGAATAGGAGTCAGAATATAAGGCAGAATAAAAACATGCAGATTATAGAGGCAAAACATGTAGATTATATCCCTTTTCCTTTGCTATATAGTAGTCTTAGATTTAGTCAATGTCAAAACAATGGAGAATAAGGCCCAGATAATTCCTCCCCCACTTATCAGTGATTCACGTTTTGTATTTTGGCGGAGCTGCTTTATTACTGTTACTTCTGCCTAGTGTTCTTCTCTTTTACCATTTTAATTCTCAACTGGTGTCTGGTGAGCCAAATTTCTATTTACTTTAGACTGAATTGTGTTATTTAAATATTTCCCTCAGTCTGTAATGGAATGATTTGACCACAAATTAGATCAAAATTTCTTTTGTAAATAGATGTTACGTTCTACAGATTCCACAATTTTGGTAAGAAGCAGGTGAGGCTGATGTGAAGGTATTCTCTTTTTCTGTGCTCTCCAGTTTCACCTGCCATATACCTGTAGTCTTAGAGAGGGCCACTCCTGGTCTTGTCAATTGGATTGACAATTTCAGTAAAAAAATTAGAGCAGACATTTTCCTTTATTTGAATTTGGAATCAAATGGGGCTATGACAAAATCTGAGAAAAGTAGACTGGTCTAGAGACCTCTTTCTAGAGACAAAGAAATTCTTCCAACCTGGGTTTCTAATTCTCAGTTCAAACTAATGCAAGTACAAAGAAAAAAAAAATTCAAGTTTTCCAGTAGATAATCTTTTTACAGAGGTCAGAGAAATAGGATAGGAGTTGAAGCACTTGCTTTGCACACTGCACACCAATTCAAACCCTGACAACACACATGGTACCACCAGGGACACCACCAATGTGATCTCTATTTGCAGAGCCAGGAGTAGCCCTGATCATTGTGTTGCTAAGAGAAGAGACATTGTTTTGAGACATAAAAGCATTGGGGTTGAAACTGTTCAGAAAGAAAAAGAAAGAAAGAAAGAAAGAAAGAAAGAAAGAAAGAAAGAAAGAAAGAAAGAAAGAAAGAAAGAAAGAAAGAAAGAAAGAAAGAAAGAAAGAAAGAAAGAAAGAAAGAAAAGAAAGAAAGAAAGAAAGAAAGAAAGAGAGAGAAAGAAAGAAAGAAAGAAAGAAAGAAAGAAAGAAAGAAAGAAAAGAAAGAAAGAAAGAAAGAAAGAAAGAAAGAAAGAAAGAAAGAGAGAGAAAGAAAGAGAGAAAGAAAGAGAGAAAGAAAGAGAGAATGAAAGAGCAAAGAAAGAAAGAAAGAAAGAAAGAAAGAAAGAGAGAGAGAAAGAAAGAAAGAAAGAAAGAAAGAAAGAAAGAAAGAAAGAAAGAAAGAAAGAAAGAAAAGAAAGAAAGAAAGAAAGAAAGAAAGAAAGAAAGAAAGAAAGAAAGAAAGAAAGAAAGAAAGAAGAAGAATGAAAGAAAGAAAGAAAGGAGAGAGAGAAAGAAAGAAAGAAGGAGAGAAAGAAAGAAAGAAAGAAAGAAAGAAAGAAAGAAAGAAAGAAAGAAAGAAAGAAAGAAAGAAAGAAAGAAGGAAGAAAGGAGAAGAAAGAAAGAAAGAAAGAAGAAAGAAAAAGAAAGAAAGAAGAAAGAAAGAAGAAAGAAAGAAAGAAAGAAAGAAAGAAAGAAAGAAAGAAAGAAAGAAAGAAAGAAAGAAAGAAAGAAAGAAAGAAAGAAAGAAAGAAAGAAAGAAAGAAAGAAAGAAAGAAAGAAAGAAAGAAAGAAAGAAAGAAAGAAAGAAAGAAAGAAAGAAAGAAAGAAAGAAAGAAAGAAGAGAAAAAAAGAGAGAAAGAAAGAAAGAAAGAAAGAAAGAAAGAAAGAAAGAAAGAAAGAAAGAAAGAAAGGAAGGAAGGAAGGAAGGAAGGAAGAAAGGAAGAAAGGAAGAAAGAAAGAGAAAGAGTAAGAAAAGAGAGAAGTGCCTGCCATGAAGGCAGACTAGGGCAGTAGATGTGGAATATGGGCGGTGTATTATGGAAAGTGGGAACACTGGTTGTGGAAAATGATGTACACTGGTGAAAGGACAACTGTTGGAATTTTGCGTGACTATAATGCAATCATGAGCAACTTTGTAACTGTATGTGATGGTAATCCAATAAAATACTTTTTGAAATAAAGGATTTTGGCTGGCTGTGTGGGCACATGGGGAAGTGGTAGAGTCCCAGGCCTCTGGCAGAAGGTGAAACTACAACCCCAAGAAGTCTGAGCGGAAGAGGAAATAAATGGACAATTTGAACTTTCACACCGGTTCTGCCTACACCTCAGGTACTCTTCCTGGGGACATGGCTGGCCAGGCAGGTGGCCACCATGTGGCCACATATTAATACAGAAAGAAACAAATTCAACACCAAGGGAAGGACTATCCTCAAGATAAAGAAACAGTACCCAGAGTAATCCATCCCCGATCACCACAGCACCATGGGGAAACAATGCAAATCCCCAGTTTGAAGAACGGATGAAGAAACCAACCCCTGAAGACTGGAAAAAGAATGCAGACATGCATAATCACTCTGATAAAGAATTCAGAGAAAAAATATTAGGATTTTTAATGAACTCAATGAAAAAAATGTAACAGATGTCCAATAACATATAGGAGAACATAAATGAAGCAGTGAAAAGGGCAGTCAATGTATTACAGGAGGAAATAAGAGCAGAAATGAGAATAATGCAAATAGAAATATCATCACTAAAAAACTCAGTAGATGAAATGAAAACACAATAGAGGCTCTTAACAGTAGGATGACAGCAGCAGAAGAGAGAATCAGTAAGACTGAGGATGAGATGCAAAAAAGCACTCCGGCAAATACATAAGATGGCAAAGACCAGAAAATGGTTCAGCAGTGCAACAGAGAACATTGGGATGAATTCAGGAGGAATATCATAAGAATCATTGGATTTCCAGAGGAACAGGAAAGTAACCCCAAGGAAATTAAAACAGTTAAAAAATCCTTGCTAAAAAAGTTCCCAGAGCTAAAGGATGAAGGTATCCACATCCAAGAAGCCCGGAGGGTACCAGCAAGAAGAGAACCCAAGAGAAAGACTCCAAGACACATCCTAGTAAAAGTAATGGATGCCATAGACAGAGACATAATTCTTCAAGCAGAAAGACCAAAGAAGCAAATTGTATACAAAGGAGCATCCATTCGACTTTCAGCAGATCTCTCAGATGAGACCCTCAAAGCCAGAAGGCAGAGGCGGGATATAGTGAAAAAAACCAATGGAATGAATGCCTCAGCAAGAATTCTTTATCCGGCTAAACTCTCACTCAGATTTGAAGAACAGATATACAGCTTCTTGGATAAATAATAATTTAGAAATATCTCAACATCAGACATGAATCTATAAGGTACATCAAAGAAAACATAGGAAAAATGCTCTATGGCATCAAGATTAAAAGCATCTTCAAAGACAAAACACCACTAACCAAGCAAATGGAAGCAAAGATAACAAATGGCATTATATAAAATTGAAAAAGTTCTGCACCTCAAAAGAAATGATGACCAAGATACAAAGACAATCCACATAGTGGGAAAGATTACTCACCTAATATCCATCTGACAATAATCATCTGGTAATATCCAGGACATATCAGTCATCGATAGCACTTCACAAGAAAAAACAGCCAACCCTATCAAAAATGGGGAGAAGAAATGAACAGAAGCTTCCAAAAAGAAGAAATTTTAAAGGCCAAGAGGCATATGAAAAAGTGCTCTTCATCATTAATCATCAGGGAGATGCAAATCAAACCAACAATGAGGTATCATCTCACACCACAGAGACTAACCCACATTCAAAACAGCAAGACAACCGGTGTTGGAATGGATGTGGAGAAAAAGGGACTCATACACTGTTGGTGGGAGTACTGATTGGTCTAGCCCTTTTGGAAAACAATATGGACGCTCCTCTGTTAACTAGATATTGAGCTCCCATTTGATCCAGCAATACCACTCCTGGGAATATACCCTGGAAAACCAAAAAAACATAGCAGAAACACTATCTGTATTTCTTTACTCCTCGCTGCGTTATTCACGATAGAGAGAATCTGGAAACAACCTAAGTACCTGAGAAAATAGGACTGGATAAAGAAACTGGGGGTACATCTACACAATGGAAAGTATTCACTTGTGTATGGAATATTATGCAGCTGTCAGAAAGGACGAAATTATGAAATTTACCTGCAAATGGATGGACATGGAGATAATCATGCTGAGAGAAATTATTCAGAAGGAAAAGGACAGAAATAGAATGACTGTACTCATTAATGGGATATAAATATATACCAGTGTTTTACTAAGTGTGGGAAATGGTAATGTCAGACTAGAACTCACCATTGAATATACACAAAGAGACTTATATGATAAACGCTAAATGTCTCAGGGCTAGCCGCAATGTGAAAAATGAAGAGGGAGAGTGTAGCAGGACACCTAAAAGCCTAAAAGCCTCTGCATCTGCCCTGGATTGCCTCCCTGCAAATCACTTCATAGATAAGGGGGTAGTTTAAATGTGGCAGTTTATCTGACCATGTATTATGTACTGACTGGTATAAATATTCTCTCATGCTACCACAATCATCGTGGGACTAGCTAGTTCTTACCAGAATATTCGCCTGGCCACGTTGCATCTCTAAGGAATTAGACCAGAGAGAAATGCTGTTTGCCTCCAAGCAAGCAAGCATGGCTCCCTGAAAACTCAAAGAAACTAAAATACAAAACTACCATAGACGAGACTCTTTTGAAGGCTTGGAGAAATATTTAACTGGCATTAGTATTAGTCTTTGGTACACAGAAATGCCATCTCAGAAATCCCCTTCTCTACCCTATAAAGGCATTTTCAGGCAGATCTTGGCTCAAAACATTAGCATATAATAGGGCCTAGGTGAGGTGCTGGGAGAAATTACCTAAGGGCATTTGATCATCCCCGCTTCCCATAATAGTGGGAGGTCTGAGTTGCAGGGGTATAAAACTAGGCTGCTTCCTCTCTGGCTCTCTCTCTCTCTCTCTCTCTCTCTCTCTCTCTCTCTCTCTCTCTCTCTCTCTGGGCTCTCTTTTGGGGCTTGCACTCTTCTTGGGAGTCTTGTCTTTGTTCCTTTTTACAGGGCCTTAACACGTGGTGGCCACCATCTTGGCCTACATACACGTGGCTGGGGTTCTAGCTGAGAATACTAAGCACAGGGTTTTTCCTATTGCTGCCTGGACCTGTGATAAGTAAAGCCTTTTAAAACCTGTGCTGGATTCCTGAGTTTTCATTCATTCCCTGTCGGCTTCGAAGGTAGAAGGAAACCATTTCCTGGTACTGTCAGGGACCCAAGCAGCGTTCCCCAAAAGGAGACAGATGCAGAGACAGAAGAGAGACAGAGAGAGAAAGATAGAGAAAGTTGGTACCAGCTATTGAGGCAGCCTGGTAGTGGGGGGAGGGCATGTGGGTACATTGGTGGTGGGAATGGGGCACTGGTAGAGGGGTAGGTGCTCGAATACTGTATTACCAAGAACCAATTATGAACACTTTTGTAATTGCATGTCTCACAGTGATATAATAAAAAATAGAAAAATAAAAAAGACAGATTCTCAGAAGTGGAAAAAAATAAAATAAAAATAACAGATCTTGTACAGGATTATTTAGATAAAAAATTTGTTAAAGACCTTAAAATCATACTGGATGAAACCAAAGTTTAATGGAAGAAAGGTAAGCAATATCATGGAGGGTTCTGCATAACAATTGACTAAGCATCTTCAAGATGAAACACCACTGACCAAGCAAGTGGAAGCAAAAGTAAACAAATGGGCCTACATGAAACTAAGAAGCTTCTGCACATCAAAAGAAATGGTGGCAAGATACAAAGACAGCCCATAGATTGGGAAAGAATACTTACCAATACCCATCTGATAAGGAATTACAATATATACATAAAAGTCCCTATTAGAACTTTACAAGAATAAAACATCAAATCCCATTCAAAAATGGGGAGAATAAATGAAGACAAACTTCTTCAAAGAACAAAAGTCCAATGGCCAAAATGATAAATGAAAGAATGTTCTTCATCTCTTCATCTCTAAAGATCAGGGAAGTTCAAACCAAAGCAACAATGAACTACTCATACCACAGAGACTGACACACATTCAAAGAAGAAGAACAACCAGTGGATACAAGGAGAAAGAGACTGTCATTCATTATTCATGGGAATGCCAACTGGTCCAGGCTTTCTGTAAAACAATATGGACATTCCTCCAAATACTAGAAATTGAGTTCCCATTTTACCCAGCGATACCACTTTTTGGGAATATATCCTGGGGGTCCAAAAACACACAACCAAAACACCATCTACAATTCTATGTTCATTGCAGCTCTATTCGTAATAGCAAGAGTCTGGAAACAATCTGAGTGCCCGAGAAGACTGAATAAAGAAACCATATTACATCTATACAATGGAATACTATGCAGCTGTTATAAAAAACAAAGTCATGAAATGTGTCTATAAATGGATGGACATGAAGAGTGTCATGCTTAATGAAATGAGTCAGAAGGAGAAAGACAGATATAGAATGACTGCATTCATTTGTGAGATATTAAAAAAGTTACTCTGGGGCTAATATCCAAGGAAGAGAAAATAGGGGCCAGGGGACAAGAGAAATTGTCAATGACTGGAATCTAACACAAATGGGGGTGGGGTGAAGTGTAGGTAAAATAGAGAAGGGATTAATTTGACAATAGTTGGAAATAGTAATGCTAGAATAGAACTGAGAATTGAAAGTAGGTAAAGGACTGTACATGTCAGTATTGCACACCACAGTTCACAAAAAGGAGAAAGATAGAAAGATAAGAAAAGTGCTTGACATGAGGCAGGTTGTTTGTGTGTGTATGGTGGGGAAGGAGGTGGGTCGAGAGACTGGGTACAGTGATGCTGGGAAATGTACACTAGTGGAGGAATGAGTGTTGGAATAGTGCATGACTGAAACCCAATCATGAACAGCTTTGTATTGGTCTATCTCAGGGTGATTCAACTAACAAAAAAAGTTTGAAAAGACAACATTATGACTACATAATTTTAATGATCTAAATGTATTAACAAAACCTAAAGTGTAAAAATTATAGAATACACTTTCAGAGATTTCAAGATTCCCTCCACCTCTACCACTAGAAATTTTCTAGACTGAATATTTACATACTAAAATCTAACACTTAAATAAATTTCAATTAGTTCTTCCTTGCTAGTTTCTAGCTTATGCATTTTTCCTTCATTTTTTTTTATCAAATCACACTAAGTGCGGCTAAGTGAGTGACATGAGTATTTAGTTTTTTTTTTATAAGTTTTCGCTATGGCATTATTTCTAAAAAAGGTTATGGTGGGGATATTAATAATGTGTATTTTTTCCAACTTAATACTAAAAATATGATCAGACTCTAAATTCCTATATTCCTTGAAATGCAAGACAATTTTACATTTTTTGTTGTGGAAAAATGTCTTAACCTAGCATACTTTAAAGAAGAAAGTAGAAAATAATGTACTTGAGTGTTTATCTGTTTTAATTAACATATCCTCACAAAACTTCACACAGCTTTTGCTTTCATTAAAAATATTTGTTAATGACACAAATGACCTCTAATTGAATTTTAGAATTTACAGGCAAGAAAAGTAAATGAATGACATGCTGAATAAGCCAGAGTAGGTTAAATAATTAGCATAGACATGATAAAATAATTTAAACACCACTTTCTTATTCCATTACCTCTCAGTTTTTTAGAGCAAAGCAAATATTATGTGAATAGCACCATGAAATGGAATGAGATATGATAACTATAGTCCCAACAGAAGATTGGTGTGAAATAAAAATATGTGGCCAGATACCTTAAAAATAAGAGTGAAACAGACATGATATTTGATACCTGATCACCAGTGAAAGTATCTCTTCATTCCATTTGTCTTTTATTAGTATTATTGTTCTAAGTATGATGTTATTATTACTATATTTACCTATCTGTGCAATTTCTTGGTTGAAGAAAATTAATGTCAGCAACCAAATGCCTTATTAATTTGTACCCTAGCCAGTGCCAGTCAATATTCATAGAATTCCCAATGCCCTGTCAGTGCACTTCAACCCTTCCTTGTTGAGTCTTTTCTTAATTGACTCCACTGAAGCAAATCCAATTTCTCCTCTCAGTCCTTGTACACATATGTGAAGACTGCTAAATTTAAACTCTTTCTGCTCAATTTTGTGCTGTCAACTCTGACACACCAGACAGAATGAGATCACCTGAATTTGCTTTATATCTTATTTTAAGATCATTTAATTGGAATGATTTTGTGCCATTGTTTCGGTATAGTATTAAAGTGATATCCTAGAGGTGAAAAACAAATACATTATTCAATTCCATCATCCAATCTCTCTGAAACCCGTCTTTGCTTTGTCTGCCTGATTTGATTTATATATGAGATATAAGTGTCAATAACTTGTTTTTTGATGGGTGCAATACTGCCAGGAAAATGGATATAGTTGAACATTAGGCTATAAAGAGGGGCATGAAATATAATTCAGATGGGCTTCATGACACTTGTCCCTCATATGACACACATTCTTTTCATTTCCAATTTCACTGTTACAAGCAGAAAGAACGGTTTCCAATCTGTCCCACCTCATAAAAATAGACCTGTGTTTAATTCTTCAAGACCTAAAATTATCCTTTGGATATTGTCAACCAATCATCCAAGGAAAACGTTCCTAGCCAAAGTAATAGAATTCTTCTAGGTATTGAGATGGCTAAAATATTACTGTTACCTAGCTTTTAATGATTGCACAAAATATTATAGAAAATGAAATGTGATGATGACAGTGAAGTAACCTGGCACCTCCATTTCATTTTTTATTGAATTGTGCCATTTTCCCAGTATAATACTGCTGTTTGCATATGTAATGCTTTCCAAAAGGAACCTAACCAAAGATCTTGATTTGTTTTTGAACAAAAAGGAACTGTGTTCATTGAATCCCAATGACTGTTTAGCTGTTATCTAAACTACATTAAAGATGTTATCTTTATTTACAATTATAGTTGATGATGAATCATCAAAATCTCCTTAAAAAACTTACTCTAGCTCCATCAATCAGTAAGTTAGATTATAAATACTATATCTACAAGACAAAGAAGTATGAAGGAGAGTTAACTGCCTAAATTTTAGACAATTGAAAATTTTTAGGATAACCTGCTGATTGTTCTTTATAAACCCACTATGAATAAAATTTCTGCTAGAAATTACAGTTTAGACTTTGAGTTGAAAATATTATTATTATTATTATTATTATTATTATTATTTTGCTTTTTTGGGTCACATCCAGCAATGCTCAGGGGTTATGTCTAGCTCTGCACTCTGCACTCAGGATTTACTCCAGGCAGTGCTCAGGGAACCATATGGGATGCCAGGGAATCAAATCTGTGTTGACTGCATGCAAGGCAAATGCCCTACCTGCTGTGCTATCACTCCAGCCCCCCAAAATGATTTTCAATTCAAATTTACTAGGAAATTACATTTTAGTTATGTTTTCAAAGGGTTTATTAGATTATAAAATTCATAATTTTCTGTTTTACTAAACCTGAATCATCTTATGCACATTTTACATGTAGATTTATAAATGTATAATTCCAAATTTGACAAAAGTCAAAAATATCAAACACCGAAGACATTACTTTATGCTTTTTCAATGAGGGATTAGTTTATATTAATATTTCTCTAATTTTTTTTAGTTCTGAGTCATTTCTGGAAAGCTTCCAACTATGGATTATATCTGTAGACCCCAGATGTGTAACTCAGAACATAAAGCTCCATTTGGTGATGGAATTATCCACCAGCAAAATTGAAAGGCTGTAAAGCAGTGACTAATGTTGACTAATATACTTTTTAAATATTATGTTTTAATTAGAAGAAAATTTTTAGTCCCTTCTCACTCCCTTGCTAACTATTATGAATTAGTATTTTTATATACATATATAATGTATACATGTATAAAATATATAAACATTTATATATAAAACCATTGCTGAGAACAGGAATTTTATAGAATTTGATATTCTGCCACAATGTTTTGGTTAAAACATTATATCAGTAGATTACAAATCAATCAAATTTGGCTATTTGGGGGCAACAAAAAATCTGTAACCTCGGAATTATTCTTTTCAGCATGAAGAACTTTTTCTTTTTTATGGGAGAGATGCTGAAGGTTAAGTAGAGGTTGCCTTTAGAAAGTTATTTACATGTAAATATAAATCAACATGAAAATATATAGTAAGCAAGCCTCTCTCACAGCACTTGGAGAACAAATATTCTACCACATTTTCTTGAAAAAGGTATAAATTACATCTGCATTATTTTGTGCTATTGTGCCTTCTTGATAATCTCCCTCTTTGACCTCACCCATTCTCTTCCCAAACTTTACCCCTAGTTAAAGGTTTTAGGCTGATGTTTGTAGCACTGTGCAGGTATTACTCAATTTAGTTGGGTATTTCACATGTTAAAAAAGTAGAATTCATGTAGTTATTGAAACTCTTTTTCTTTCTCCCTCATCAATACGCTTGATGATCTGATTATTTGCACCTCTAAAGAACACAGAGGTTTACATTCTAATTTCTTTTGCCCTCTGATAATTGTAACTGCTTAGAAAAATTAAATTGTAACTGCTTAGAGTTAAATTCTTGTCAGCCCAAGAAAGACTCAACACAGTTCTTTTTTCCTTTATTTTTTTATGAGTCACTCATTGTCTAATGGCAGCTTAAATAAGCAAAATGTAAATATCACCATTATCTTTATTATGAGAGTTTATTAGAGCAAGCCAGGGATTTTAGTTCTGCCAGGAGAGAACTCTAAAACAAAGAGAATTTCTTCCCACAGTCTGAGAAAGATAATAAAGAATTCGTATGAAGAGAAGCAAAGGAATAAGAGGCTAATGAATTACAGAACATACATTAAAAGGTTGTCATGTGTATCCCCCTGCCTCTATTTAATGCTCAGTTCCAGGTTGGCACTAGTACCCTCGACAATTATTAGCACCCTGTTCCATTTTCTGTCTTACCTAACCTCTGACTCCCACACGTTTGGGATAATTTCCACCTTTGACAAGACCTCCTGATATATGTTTCACTTGACCTTGGATATTGGTATCATAATATGTACATATATATTTATGCCATGCAAATAAATGCAGTCTGTAATCCATAGTCTGGAGGGGAAGGAAAAGAGAAAGAGAGAGAAAGGGAAAGAAATAAAGAACCTGCCATGGAGGTGGGCTGGGGAAGGGGAGGGAACCGGGATGTTGGTGGTGGGAGATGGGCACTGGTGGAGGGACGGGTGCTGGAACACTGTATGACCAAAACCCAAACATGAACTTTTTAATTGTATATCTTTTTATTTGTATATCTCACGGTGGTATAATAAAATACTTTTTAAAAAAGAGGCTAATGATATTTCTACAAAATAATAACTACTATGTTAGAAGATTTTTATGCAATCCTCAATTAAATTTCAAGTTAAATATGAATCCAATTTTACTGTTTCATTTGCAAATGAATAAAGTGCATCTTACAGAGGCAATTTTTTAGACAATACAAGGAGTAACGAAGACGCATTTGGCTTTAGTCACAAAAATAGATCCATGAATGTTTTTTCTCTCGTACCATTACATCATAATATTTGTGAAGATAGATATTTTTCAAACTACAGTTTGAAGAAAATGCAAACTCATATAATTTTATGCACTTGAGATCCTTTGTTTTTTCATACTTATATGAAAACTTTCTGATGAATATATAACTCTCATTCATCTCCTTCATACATATTAGAGTTCACTTTTGAACTCATTCATTATTTGAATACATTACTTTGGATGTGTTTGTGTTCACTTGATCACTTGAATCCCGTTACTCATCGATTTGCTCGAGCGGGCGCCAGTAACATTTCCATTGGACCCTATCACGTGCCAATGTAGCCCAATGGCATCTGGTTGATTCAGGAATATGAAGAGCCTCAAACCGTTCCTTCAGGGTCTTAACAAGGAAGTCTGACCATCTTGTAGGTGGGCGGCCACGTGATCTTTTTGACATCCCGTGGGATCCAGTCGGTAACAGCTCTAGTCCAGCGGTTGTCTCCAAATCGTATTACATGTCCAGCCCATCTGATTTTCGATGCCTTGGCAGTGTTTGTGTTAATATTCACTAATACCTTTTTTCCACTTTCTGGCTTTTGTATTTCTCTAGCTAGTGACCTCTGTAGAAGAATAACGAATTCCATAATGTCAATTAGTGTTATTTAACCTTAAGGAAAAGGGGGTGAAGATAGAAAACTATAAAATTATTAATAGATTAATTTTGAAGGGAGATTCTTTTTTTTTCTTTGGAAAATTTGAATTTATATAAATTCTGATTCAATTTAGATAGATTCCTCTCAGTTTCATATCTAAATGCACTGTCCAACCAGGAACATTGTACAGCAGGTAAGGCCCTTGTCTTACAAACGGCCAACTGGGATTTGATCCCGGGAACCACAGACGGTCATCTGAGTCTAGCCAGGACTAATCTCTGAGCAGAGCCAGGTATTACTCCCAAAACAAAATATAAATGAAATTAACATGTCACTAGTATATCACTGTTATTTAAAAAATCATTTCTACAATTGTATGTCCATACACTTCTAAGTTTTTTTAAATTCTATCGATGAATATCCTTAGTTCACAACGCACTTTTAAAATTAAAACAAAATTTTTTTCAAAAATTTTTTTCAGGGATACCAGCATAGAAAGTCAGCAATGGTTGCATAAAGATCCCTCAAATTCTACCATCAGTTTGGTGTCACCCTCACAAAAATAACTTAGACAACTGGGCCTGACCTAGTTGTGCTTAGAAGCAGGCAGATGAAATCTGACTGCAGGTTCTGTAGTGAGGATATTTCACCCTCTGATTTCTTTTTGTTGAAATGGCAGCTAGCTGGCTCACTATCCTTTGTAATTCAAGAATTCGAAAGCAATCACTATTAGATAAAATATTAAATACTAAAGGTATGTTATTTTATAATATTTAGATAAATACAAAGATACTAGTATCAGTAATATGATAATGGTGCACGAGTTTGCTGTCTTCACTATACTAAATGCATTATAAACAGTTCTACTGGGAACTTTACATGAGTTTCATCTGAGTGCTGAAACTCTTAAAGGATAAATTATTCTATGCAATTACAAATCTTCCCTTTTTTCCCCTTTGGCTTCATGATGAACAGTGGCATTCATTATCTTCAAATAGTTTTTTTAGATGTTGTGGGACAAAAAAGAGTGAGAGAAAGTTAGAGAAGGAAATAGAGAAAAGAATCGACATTCAGTTTTCTCCTTTCTCCATGTTCTTATATTTAAGCCATCACCTTTCTGAAAATAAATAAAGTAGCAGGAAAAGTAGAAGGGCACATATTGAACCACTCTAACATATAGGTATATAATGCACCCATGAAATGGAGACTTGCCAAAAACTCAAAATTAATTAGTGTTTTGTTTTTGTTTTCAGACCATACCCAATGATGCTCATAGGTTACTCCTGGCTCTACACTCAGGAATTGTTCCTGCTATACTCAGGGATTATTTCTGGCTCTGCATTTTGGAATTACCCTGGTGGTGCTCAGGAAACTGCCTGAGATACTGTAATGCTAGGGATTAAAACTAGATTTTATACATGCAAGGCAAGTGCCCTAACTCCTGATCTATATCTCTGACCTCTAAAATTCATTACTTTGAAAATGTCTGTTACACACTTCAAATCTAGTGATTTTACTTCAAGTATAGTGATTTTAAAGGACTTCCTTACTTACTTTTTATAGAGACTATTTCAGCATCCAACAAAAACAAAATCCATGTCTTTTGTGAGCTTTCTATAATTATCCAAGAAAAATGAAGTAATTTGCTCTAAGTGTAAGGAATTGGAATTATTTCACAGTTGGTAAAAGTAGAAGTAGAAATTTATTTAGAGGAAATTTACAAACTCAATCAAATACTGTATAAATACATTATTTATAATGCTATTAAAACTTTCAATCAAATGAAATCACAGAAACAGGACAAAAACTAAAGCATTTTAAAATAAATGATCAGTATTTCAGTAGGACAAATTATGACTTGTTTGAGCCAGAATTGGTTATACAAATGTTTAATTTTATGTTATGGTCATAATAAAAAGTAACAATTAAGGCATTGAGAATTTATTTGTCCAAAGTCAGTGAATAAATGTACCTCAGAATATCACAATGATTTCTGCATGAAATTCTCCAGCTATAGATAAATTTCAACTGAGATTCACTGAAAAGTAAATTTTACTCTTGGATAGATTTAATCATTGTGAAATTCTTTTTTATATGATGAATTCCACTTTTCCCTTATAATCTTTGACTGTCGCCCCTTGATTAGATAGAAGATATAGATATACATTATATATAAACATATGTGCACATATGTATAAAAATGTGTGTGCAGTATACTGTTCTCTGATGGTATGTAACATTCTTTTAAAGTTTTATGTGCTTAAAAGCTGCATATACTACTGGGAATCATTTGTAATACATAAGGCTGCTAGTGAAATGGAAATGCGTTTATAAATAATTATAATTATGCTAATGAGATTTTCGTTTTTCTCTTTTGTCACAGCTGTTATGATGATGGCAAGTTGCACATTCTTGGTAGTAGTGCTGAGCAGTGACCTCATATTTTATTTGTGGTGCTCACCAGAGGTCACACTCATTTAGCCACACACATTCTGGTTGCAATGCTTCCAGGAAGGTGCTGTGACTTTGACAATGATTCCTGGACTTACACTTTTGACCTTAGTGCTCATGCATTGTTAAGGTCCCTTTAAGAATTAAAGGAGATGGCTTTCAACTCTTAAAGGGATGGCCAAAATACAGATTATGGAGATATATGAGTTGATAAAATAGTTGAGACTGGGTTTTCAGCCTGACTGGCAGGAGTGAGTTGGAGGACCAGAGAGCATGGCAGGATAGAGAGTTGGAAGAGCAAAGAGAAGGGTTGTCTGAGCTTGCCTAAGGGCAATGCAAGGAAATAGTTTGAAGAGAGTCTTAAACAGAGTTCAGAGCCTCTGGACTGGTTCTGTACCTAATACTGTCAGTCACACACCTGAAAACTGGCCAAATTATCTTCCGGTTGCTATAATTGTACACATCTGACTTTGGTGTGTTGGAGATCTCACACTGTTGTGCTGTGGGGGATCCTAGATTACATTGTTGCTGGACCACACTTAGTATAGGTGGTGATACCCAGGCATCACACTTATTGTTTTCTAGTTACAAGACAAGCATTCTTTTGTCAATAAGTTATATCCTAAATCCCTTGATATTCTTTTTTGATGTCATGTCCTGGCCATGTTCATGTGACTCTAAAACTAAGAACATGATTTGTTTTAACAGATATATAGCATAGATAGTCAAAAATTTATACTTAAGAAAACATTGAAAATATTTTGTATTTCCCATGACAACCCTTTAATGTATGTTCTGTAATCCATAGTCTGGAGGAGAAGGAAAAGAGAAAGAGAGAGAAAAGGGAAAGAAATAAAGAACCTGCCATGGAGGAGGGCTGGGGGGGGGAGGGAACCGGGGACATTGGTGGTTGGAGATGGGCACTGGTGGCGGGATGGGTGCTGGAACACTGTATGACCAAAACCCAAATATGAACTTTTTTAATTTATATCTTTTGTAACTAAAAATAAAAAATTAAAAAAAAATAAAAAAAAAAAAAAAAAAAAAGAAAATATTTTGTATTATAGGGACATAGAAGAACCTGTCACTGGCAATTGAGTCATTATGCTCATACTAATGTAGCAAGTAAAATCAGAATTTTGATAGGCCACTGTTCCATTCCTTTAAATAGAATTAAGAAATTAGTTTGAATATTTATCCCATATTGCTCATTTCCCTTCTTTACCAAAAACTTTTATATTCCTTTGTTTCCAAATCTATGTTTTAGCACATGATACAATAAAAACTTGCGGGTTTGCTTATCTGAAATCAGTTGCCATCTTTTAACACATATCAGTTCATTGTGGCTCTTTGGGAGTTTTTTATTCTAAGGTATCCCTACTTAACATATAATTTTAAACAACTAAGGTTTATTTTACTTCACACTTTAAGCCATGTGCAGTATTGTATATGATTGGTAATGTAGCAATAATCACAATTTTGGACCTTTGTTTGCTCCCCACATGAAGCCTGTGCCCGTCCTGTGTTATGTTAATATGCCAAGACCTATAACAATGTTGACCCCATTCCCACCACAAAAAGTGATTCCTGAGCTAATGCATATTGAAAAAAAAAAAAAAGAATTTTTTTGTAAATACATTTATTTAATTCAATATTTTTGAAAGTAGGTGTAAATGAAAGGAATTAAGTTTTTTTTACTAGAAATTAAGTTGTCTTTTTAAATCAAGTTTTAAATATTTTTTGCACTAAAAAATAAGCTGTAATTTTAAATCACTTTAACTCTGAAATATCTTTTGTTTTAATCGTTGATTGAAAAAAGCATTGAAGCTATTATTTTATACAGCTGTCAAGGTGCTTGCATTGCATGCAGTAGACCCAAGTACAATCCCGTGGCATTCCAAATGGTCCATGGAACACGACCAGGAATAATTTCTGAGTGCTGAGCCAGGAGCAATACCTGAGTATCGCTGTGAATGGCCCCCAAACAAAAGAACTGTGTACAGATAGACACTAGGGGTAGTAGTAGTAGAACGGAAAGAGGAACGGCTATCCTGGAAGAATCAATCCTTGTCTTATTTTTATATTTGGAGTTGCAGTGTCAGTCATGATACAGATGTCAACATTGAAGGAGAATATAAAGATATAGGTTTCCACATTACCCTAATATTCAGAATCCCAGGGAGACACCTCACCCTTTTCTAGTCAACCAATAGTCTTGGGACTTTAATATTAATTTACAAATTACCATATCATAGGAATTTATTATTCATGTTGTACATTTGTTTATAAGAAATTATAATAATGTGAAATTTATGCTAAAAACGAAATTCTGTGTACTGCTTCAGTGTATAGATGAATTACAGGTGCATATAATATGTCTTAGGAGTGTAATAGGTACATTCTTTATATTGATTTATGGGTTCTTTTTTAGCTTATTTTGGTAACATCTGGTCATACTCAGGGGTTACACCTGGTTATGCTCCAGAAGTATTGTTCAGGAATTGCTCCAGGCGGTGCTTGTTGGACCATATAGGCTGTTGGGGATGGGACCCAGGTTGTGCAAGGCAATTGCCCTACCCGCTAAACTATCACTCTTGCCCTACATTCTTCTTTATTTCATTCATTCATTCATTCATTCATTCATTCATTCATTCATTCATTCACCATTTTTTTTGCTTTTTTGGGTCACATCCAGCAATGCTCAGGATTTACTCCTGGCTCTTTGCTCAGGAATTACTCTTGGCGGTGCTTGGAGGACCATATGGGATACCAGGGATTGAACCCGGGTCGGCGCGTTCAAGGAAAACGCCCTACCCACTGTGCTATGCTCCAGTCCCCCCTACATTCTTCTTTAAACTCATGATAAAATAATTTAAGAAAGTAGCAACATGTCACAATTGTTGTTTTCCTGTTCCTATAACACAGCCTTCCATACTTAAACTTACGAAGGGATAGAGATTTTTCTTATTGGTTTATATATTATTAACTCATTGAGACATATTATTAACACTCTTAGATGAGGTAATAAGGGCACAATTATTTGAATAATTTGTTCAAGTTTGCATATTAATGGAAGAGCTCTATCCAGAACCAAGAATCCTTATTTCTAAGGGTTATGTTTTTGACATGGCATTGCTCATGAAATCAATGACTGTTTTTCATAAATCTTAAAGATAAAAGTTCTATGATGAAAATAAATTAATTTGAGTTGAGAAGCTTACATTAGTAAACCTACATATTGTTAATGTGTAAACAAAGAGTAGTTGAGACATTCACATCCAGAAAGTGAAGATGCATTAAAGAAAACAAGACATCTATATTTTACTTCTTGGTCGCCAAATGGATCTTATGTATACTGATAGTAAAGATGCCTCAGAGAAATGCCAGAAGAAGTGCAAATGCATACCAATATTTATGCAATGTACTGAACAGTAATACTTTTAATACACTCAAGACAAAATAGGAAAATGTGAGCAATCTGTTAATCCATAACTAATTGAACTATTTAAGATGTCAAGATTTATGCAAATCTCTTGAATTGTGGTTCTGCATTTGGCTCATTTTTATTCAGACCTGATCAATAGTTAGAATGATGAAAGAAACACCTAGCACTTTGTGTAATGCAAAGCTGTAAAAGAGTGGCTATTAACTTAAATTGTAACACGTGCCTGAAATTTTTTTTCAACATTGGTATTAAGGGCTGAAGCTAATAAAATAACATTTTACTGAGTTACTGTAAACCCTTGTTTATTGCACACTTACAGGATAAGGGAATTTATGGCAAAATTCCTGTGGTTTTATTGGACTTCCTGCTCAATAGGAGCTGATATGGTGTTAACAGATGTTTTAAAAAGTTAATGTGGTCTTAAACTACATTAATAGAGACAGACAGTCAAGTTCAAAGGTGGTAATAGTTTCAAATAATCTAAACTGTTCAAACCATATTTTAAATATTATATTACAGTTCTGCATTTAAAAAGTTGCTAAGAGGGTGTGTTCTACCTACAGGGTATCTAGAGTGTTGACAACAGTAGGAATCTCATGTAACGTAGAGCAGAAAATTATGAGACTTTTTAAAGTTCACATTTTAAGATGAATTGTTTAGCTTAAAAACTTATTAGAATTTGGTATATTTCTATAGAGAAAACCCAATGGATTAGAAGTTAAAGGATTGGGTATATTCTTACTTTTATGATACAGTAAAGATAGAATAATGATATACTTGAAAATAATGTGGGTGAGCAGAGAAATAATTGTCTCATTTTTGCCATAATAAAAATGGTCAAAAGATGTTTTTATTGTAAATATGATAGTGGTGGACTCAAAATTGTCATTTTTGGGTCTTCCAACTTAACAATTTAAAGTGTTCTTCCCTCTCAGAATCCTTAGTCCTATTAACCACCACATAATAGTAACATGATTACTATTATCATTTTCTTGGATATTATTTTAGAAAATGTCTATCATGTAAAATATTATGAGACAAATAGACAAAAAGAGAACATGTGTAAGTATACAAATTGTTTTTAATATTGAAAGGATCTGTGCTTAATCTGAAACTTATATTTTAATACATATTTTATACCAATGAAATAAGACCTTTATTAGACTTTTTTAGAATACTTATGATTTCTTCACTACTTAGAACTATACTGGTAAACTCCTGTGTGTTTTTTTTATATTATGACAACTATAAACTTGACCCAAATAACTAATTTTAGGCATATAGCATCCATTTATTCCTTATGCATTAATATCTACCAGCTCTACCATAGAGCTGGTAGATATTAATGCATTAAGATTATTAAATATTGTATGAAATTAATTTCAGAGAAAATAGTAAAAATTGACCTCTACCATTAGTGTACAATTAATTTAGAATATCTTGCCTAAGCAATAGTATAATGGGTCGGACACTTATATGCATGCAGCTGACCTGGGTTCAATTTCTAGCACCTATTATGGTCCACCAAGTCCTATAGGAGTGATCCCTGGGCACAAAGTCAACAATAAGATTGATGGGGCACCAGTTGTGCCCCTATCACCCAAAATAATCTTTGTTTGAGGCTGAAAAGATAGTACAGGAGTAAGGTATTTGCCTTGCACATAGCCAATTCCAGTTCTGTCTTGGCGCAGTTCCCCTGAGCACTGCCAGGAGTAATACATGAGCACAGAAACAGGTTCTCTGGCATTACCAGGTGCTATCCTTCCTTTATCCCTGAAAATCTCCACATGGCATATACTAAATTTTTCGGGTCTCCCAGAGATGAATCGAAAGAGCTATGCTTGGAATATCACGCCTCACTCAAGTCAGAGAGAAGGAATCGGAGTTCTGACCTCCGTTCGCTATTCCAGAATCAGGGACGCTGTCTCGTTTGCCAAGCATCAAAATCAGATGGGCTGCATACCACCCTGGGAATCTACCTGGGAAACCAAAAATAGCGGAACACCATCCCTACTTTTATGTTCATAAGATTACACAATACCAGAACTGGAAGCAACAGAGTGCCCGAATCGAGACTGGATAAAAAGCTTTGAACACATGGAATACTATGAGCTGTTAGGAAAAATGAAGTTATAAAATTTGCCTATAAATGGATGGACATGGAGAAGTTATGTTGAGCAAAATTGCCAGGGAGAGAACGAAAATGCTTTTATACATAATATATAGTACATATTATGATACCATTCCAAGAAGAATTTCAGGTCTTTCAAGGTGGAAATATCAAAATGTGGGTCAGAGTTTAGGTAAGACAGAAAATGAACAGTGCTAATATGCGGGTACTAATGCCAACCTAGAACTGAGCATTAAATAGAGGCAAAGGATACACATGACAACCTTTTAATGTTGTTCTGTAATCCATAGTCTGGAAGGGAAGGAAAAGAAAAGAGAGAGAAAGGGAAAGAAATAAAGAACCTGCCAGGAGCAGGGCTGGGAGGGGAGGGAACCGGGTGTTGGTGCTGGGAGAGGGCACTGGTGAGGGACGGGGCTGAAACACTGTATGACCAAAACCCAAACATGCCTTTTTTTTTTATTGTATATCTCACGGTGGTATAATAAAATACTTAAAAAATCAGATGGGCTGGACATGTAATGCGATTTGGAGACAACCGCTGGACTAGAGCAGTTACCGACTGGATCCCACGGGATGTCAAAAGATCACGTGGCCGCCCACCTACAAGATGGTCAGACTTTCTTGTCAAGACCATGAAGGAATGGTTTGAGGCTCTTCATATTCCTGAATCAACCAGATGCCATTGGGCTACATTGGCAAGTGATAGTGTCCAATGGAAACGTTACTGGCGCCGCTCGAGCAAATCGATGAATAACAGGATTCAAGTGATCAAGTGATGGCTTATAATTTGATGATGAAATAGGGCATTTGCTTTCATTTCTATTTATATTGAAGTTAAACATCACCAGTGTTATTATTTCCCATCTGTTTGTTCTTTAATGAATTCCTGTTCATTCTTTTTTGTCTATTTTTCTAATAAATTGCTTTATTTTTTAAGACATTAAGTAAAATTATTTAATACTAAAAAATTCAGTCATAGATTATGCAGTTTTATTTCCTAATACTAGACTTTAAATTTGTATGTACTTGTCCAATTTTTCCTATCTCCATTCTCTATTTTTTTTAGAGACAACAAAAAAGGAAATAGTAGTTAAAGATAATTTTCCATTAAAGGATACACTTGATAAAAAATGATTTAGTAAATTTCTTAAATACTGCTATAGATATCAAGGGTAGTCTTTTAGTAGAGTAAGGTTGGGTCAATGCTGACTGTGTTAATGGATTACTCCTGACTCTGTCCTCAAAGGTCATTGTTTCTTTTTAATTAATATTTTATTATACTACTGTGAGATATACAATTACAAAGATGTTCATGTTTGGGTTTAGGTCATACAGTTTTCCAGCACCCATCCCTCCACCCATGCCCATTTCCCACCACCAATGTCCCCACTTCCCTCCCTGCTCCCCTAGCCTGCCTCTGTGGCAGGTTCTTTTCTCTTTTCTCTCTCTCTCTCCTCTCTCTCTCTCTCTCTCTCTCTCTCTCCTCTCTCTCCTCTCTCTTCCTTTTCTTACACATTGTGGATTGCAATACATACATTTAGAGGTTATCATGTATATCTTTTGCCTATATTCTACGCTCAGTTGGTATTGTCGTTTTAGACAATTATTAGCACACTATTCCCTTCTCTGTCTTATCTAGCCTCTGACTCCCACGCGTTTGTGGTACACCAGGTTTTGGGATATCCCATGGGGATCAGGCTGTGTCCAGCTGTGGAGTCCAGACATTGAGAATGAATTTGTGTTATGCAAGGTTTTCTGCTTCTGAGCGGTTGTGGTGGGGGCAGCAAGGAGCAAAAACCTGCCCCCATTCCAGGACGCCCCGTCAGCCTAGCACAGGCTGGACAGGCAGAGACTCCACCCTGCACCTGAGTACCTGGTGTCCCCGAGAGCTTTAGCAGCAGTTCTGGGTGGAGCCGCCAGGCTTTTGTGGAGGGGGCCAAGGTGGGGAGACAGCCCCAGCTTCAGCTCCCTAAAAAGCCTGGTTGGCCTGGTCACCACGTCTTGCGTACCTGGGCTTGAATTCGGCCTCTCTCTTGGGTCAGGCTGTGTCCAGATGTGGAGTCCGGACCTTGAGGATGACTGTGGCGAGATTTTCTGGCTTCTAAGAGTCTGGGGGTGGGGGTGGGAGAGAGGAGATAAGGAGCAAAACCTGCCTCCATTCCAAGAACACTTGTCAGCCTAGCTCAGGACCGGCAGGCAGAGACTCCGCCCTGCATCAAAGGTCATTCTTGGTGAAGTTAGGGAATCATTTGTATGTGATGCTAGAGCTAAAAACCATGGTTAATGCATGGATATGAAAAATATGTAAATGCCGTAGCCGCGTAAAAACAAGAAAAAAAGAAAAATATGTAAAAAACAAAATTTAATAATTATAAATATAAAGTATAGTGATAAATCCTGTGGGTGGTATTTTGAAAAATTAATATGCAAAATATATATATTATCTTTAGCTGAAGAGAAAAACTTAAAAACCTCAGATATGGGAAAGTGAAAAGGTAAACAATCTAATTTTATAAAGCAAATAAGTGATAGTTTTAATATTATACTCAAATATAAAGCATTAGGTTGTATCAGTAGTGAACACAAGACTTTAAAGAATACAAACTACAGTGTCATATAATGCAATTTAATTTTCCCTAATGTGCTTTGTAGTCCCAATAAAATTTAATACTGTTTTTAAGTTTTTTATTATGATGGCATATCAGTTTATTACCATTTTATCATTACACATATGCTGAGAAAAACATTAGAAACAAATTATATTTCAATATTAATACTGATATTTTTCCCTTCAGAGTTAGGAAAATGCTGAATTATAGTGACATAATCGTCTCATTTTGTTTGTTCTTTTAAAATTTTTATTAGGGTACAGTGATTTTTTTAAAGTTATTTATAGTTGAGTATCAGGCCTATAATTTTCCAAAACCAATTACATCATTGGCTCAATCTTCTTCCTCTAAGGTGCCTATCCCCTGTACTTTTCGTCCTAGGAAGAGCTTTAAAGGCAGAAATTCTGTAAATAGTTAAAAATATTAATAAGTTGTGTTCTCTTTTAACCATATTTCTCTCTCTCCTCTGCTTTGTCTCTCTAGTAAAGCACATATTCTCTCTTTTTTCTTTATTTTTCTCTTTTTTCTTCCTGTCACTCTTTTCTCCTCTCTCTCAATTTTTTATCAATAAAACTATTTGCGTCACTAAATTATATATATATATATATATATGCTTCTCAACTTCTATATAAGTTTCTCAACTATATATAATATATATAATCTATATATATTATATATAGATTATATATATATAAGATGAGAAAGTCAGTACAGCAGGAATGTGTATGCTTTGTAATCAAACAACCTGAATTCAATCACGAGCACTTTGAGGCCTGCCAGCATCAGATCTGGAGCACCACATGGTGTGCCACCCTCCAAAACTCATCCCCCAAAAGTTGAATAAGTTATTTTCTATCAGTTACTAAAGTCAACCTGCCATTTATCTTTAAATTACAGCTTTAACATGGAGACAAAAATGTGAGTTGATATTTTAGTGTAAAATGTATGCCAGTAATTTTACATAAATGGTATGTGTGCATATGTGTTTGTGTTAACTAGTGTAGCAATTTTAACTTATTTTGACTAACTTATCATTTGCCTCTGGCTTGGTATCAACTGTATGTTTGGTGGAGCTGTAAATATCAGTCTTTGCAAGCTCCATAACCACAACTTACTTCCCAAACCTTCTGATAGATTATGCCCCAAAATGATGTAAAAACTGAAAGAATATCTTTAAATTACAAAGGAATATGATGTTGTCAACAGGAGCATTCTGTTCTCAGCTGTCCAAATTAATGCTACAATAAATATATGAAATATTTAACTGAATAATAGATATATTTTTTATTTTTTATATCTCGTTGGAGTTGAATTTCATGCTCTGTGTCTGGATCCTAAATTTGGATAAAGAATTTGGATAAACATTGCAAAGTCTGGCCAGAGCCATAGCACAGTGGGTAGGGCATTTGCCTTGCATGCGGCTGACCATAGTTTGATCGCTGATATCCCATATGGTCCCCAGAGATCTTCCAGGAGTAATTCCTGAGCAAAGAGCCAGGAGTAACCCCTGAGTGTTGCTGGTTGTGACCCATAAAGAAAAAAAATTGCAAAATCATTTTTATAAAAAAAAGCACCAAGGAAAATAAAACCTTTTCTTTTTTTCCATACTCCTACAGAAGTTAAAATTCAGACATGGACATTAATTTTCACCTGATCTTAGTCAAAAGGCTGAGAAATGATGGGACAGCACTAATTTCCACTAAATTAGTGAATTTAACAATCTCCTATTAACATTTTACCCTTCTTGCTTAACTTTTCAGGTTGTGAAAAGTGTTATGTCTTTATTTGCAATATTATTTAACAAAAACTAAAAGAACAAGAATCAAACCATTACATGGAGTAGAGAAAGTGAAATAAGAAATGTATTTATGTCTTCCCATTTACACAATCAGTCTTTCCAGTTAATTTAGTAAATATGAGTAACCATAACTTAGAACCTGTAAAAATCTGATGTGTACAAAAAATTTTACATAGTGATTTAGCCCAGATACTAGCTTCAGAACAGTCCTAACACATCTAACTGTCTGAAGACAGTCTAGAAGAAAATTCATTCAGTTCTCTCTAGTGGAGAGTGTTTGTATTAGCAAAATAGTCAGGCTTATATATATTCTTTGCCTTAGAAACCCTTTCTTTCTATGGGTTTTTGACAGCAGTTCTTATCTGTGGGAGTTGTCAAGCAGTTACTAGTTAAATCAATCTGGGAGAATTTACTCTTAGCTTGCTTTCATTAGCGGAGGAGGTGTCCATTAGTCGAGATGGCTCCCAATTGCCTTAGTAGTCACTGAGTGCCTTGCCAGATCCTCAACTACGCCCTGTTTTCTGGCGACTGAACCTGTGTTTCTTTTTGATACACTTTATAACTCACTCTAACCTGATTACAGGTTCTGTCAACATTGCCTACTGGTCCACATACTACATGGTCAACAAAATCCCCGGAGTGGTGGCCAAACCACCAGTAACCCAGCATCTCCTGTATGTCCCCAACTCCAAAAAAAAAAAAAAAAAAAGAAACCGTATAATGATACTGATATTGGAAACTATAAAATACAAACGCAATAATACTTCAAATATTTTAGGCTAAAAAATAGTTAAGTACAATAAACCTCATAGAACAATTATCTGTCTATTCCTAGAAAACATACCATAAAAGTTATTTTTTTTTTCCTACCGCAAATTTCATCATTAATTTAAAATAGCCATAAAATAACAATCCTTCTCATGACACATACATCTCCAATATGTAGGTAGGTAGACCGCCCAGCAATAAAAATTCCTGAAGAAGGAAAACGGGTCCTTCAGCTATCCAGAGTCACCTGTTTGGAAAATGGAACCAGACTTGATAAGACCACTGTCAACAATAGACTCTGAGGGAGATGGATCAACCTTCCGGACTCAGGACCCAGCTTGCAGAAGATTCCAGAGCATTCCAACCCAAGAAGAAAAAAACCCATTGGAAATCAGTTGGGGCTCGCTCTCTGTCTTTGGAGCAGCCCATGTTCTCCCTTGAGTGTTACTCTTTCTCTCCCTTTCTCCTTCCCCCATCCTAAAAGCTCCTTAATAAAAACCTGTTTACTTCACTGTGAGAGGCCCACTGGCAGAATGAGAAGAAGCGGTCCCATTTGCCGTGAATGTCCATCCCTCTTCTGGCACAGCTTAGGCCCTGCCCAGGGAAAGCCCACCACCACCCTATCCATCAGTCAAGGAAGCGAGGGTCATCAGTCATGACAATCCAGCAACCCTCAAAGTGGAACACCTGCCCTAAAGGAAGGCGAGTCGAGGGACAGCAACCCTCCGGAGAAGGTAGAGGTCAATTTTAGCCTCCATCAGCCTTGCCGACCTAAGGGCAATGCCAGGCCAGAACAAGCCCCGACAGGAACACCTGACACACAGCAGTGGGAACGGGGGTCCATCACTTCGAGACCATGGACACCTGGGCTACCTTGGGTCAGAGGATGGCAACCACGGCTGGGAGGTGCCAGCAATCCTGGGTGAATGCCAGAGCCGGTGCACAGGGCCCTAGCACATGGCTCTTGGGGAGCATATGGAAAGCCATAGGGACGGGTCCTCAAGACAAGACCCAGGAACCCACACATGCCCAGGCATGCCTGATCCAGAGACTCAGATACATGGGGCAGAGCTGCTACTGGCTCTCCCTATATCCAGCTGATCATGAGGCACCCAGGAGGGAAGGCAGATTCTAGCCCTGGCCCGCCATCCCAGCAGAGCCTTGCTAGAAGCCAGAGGAACCCCCACACCATGAGGGCCGCTGTTTTCAACATCTGGACTCCACAGCTGGTCAGACCTCCACCAGTAAAAAGTTGATCTTTCCCTTCTTGCGCAGCCCCAAAGCAGCTGCATTGTTTATCAATAAATGCACGAGATGAGAGGCTACTGATGAGAGGCTACAAGAGTACCCATCTGCACGGCAGAGCCTGGCAAGCTAACCTGTCGTATTTGATATGCCAAAACAAGTAACAATTATAGACCTCATTCCCATGACCTAAAGGAATGGTTTGAGGCTCTTCATGTTCCTGGAGCAAACAGATGACCTTGGGCTACACTAGCATGTGACAGGACATATGGAGATGTTACTAGTGCCCGCTCGAGCAAATCAATGAACAATGGGAAGACAAGTGATACAAGTGATACTTCACTGCTCATCTACTCCTGAAAATTCTTTTTCTGCAAGGAAGGCAAGAACCCTGAGGAAACAGGGTTTCCTAGGACAGATTTTCTTTCCTGCAAAGAGCAAGAACAATTCCTCGCTCCAGCCTGAGTCTGTGGCTCCCCAAGATATCTCGGGTGGGGATCCACAACTCCCATGCCTAGAGATCAAGCGGACATCAAGTGTGGCTTGACAGCCACCTTATGGGGCTGGTGGGACTCAGGCCTCATTGCAGACATTATCAGTTCTTAGCAGGGCTTCATTGCAGACTTTATCAGTTCTTAGCCACCCAGCGGGTCACGGGTAGCAGAGGTGACTGGGGAGAAAGTGACCATCTCTCTCTCCTTCCCCCCTTCACATAAGCCACCCGTGAGGCTCACCTATTATTAAGGTACAACATACATATGTATGTATGTGTATATATATATATATATACATATATATACATATATATACACACACATCTCCTATTAAGATACAATGTGCATACATGCATATATATCATGACATAGACATCTATTAAGATAGAACATACATACATGTCCACTATATGTTATCAGTGTGCCAATTATTTACTCAATGCCACTTTGAATAATCATTGTATTAATAAATGGCTAATGTTAAGAGCTGGAGATATAGTATAGGTAGAACACTTTCCTTGCTTGCAGCCAACCTGAGTTTGATCCCCCGCACCCCATATGGAGCAGGCCTGGAGTGATCCCTGAGCACAGATCCAGGAGTAAGCCCTGAGTAAGGTTGAGTGTGGCCTCCAACAAAAAGTAAATAAATAAAATAGGTCCAGAGCCATAGTACAGCAGGTAGGGTGTTTACCTTGTACATGGTGGATTAGCAGAGTAGCACAGAGGAAACATGCTTGGTCCATACCTTATACATGGTGGAACCAGGTATAAACTCTGGCATCCCTGAACCTTCTGCGAGTGATGTTTGATTACAGATCCAGGAAGAAGTCCTGAGTACTACTGGTGTGGTCCCAAAACAAAACAACAATTCCATAACTTTTTATGTAGATTAATAAATGATCCAACATTTATAATGATTCATTATAAATGTGTAGAGTAAGTATGAAATTTTAAAGTAAGAAATTTATTCTGTTGAATTTCACAAAATATGTAAAAAAATGCATTCCAAAAGAGGTACAGGAGTTCCAAATTCTCATAATAAAGACTTCCTGGGGGTTTTGCAAATCACACAAAGCATAAGGGAAATGAATGCCTTATTTCCTCATGCATGCAAGATATTGACTTAATCACTGAGTCAAAGCTCCAGCCCCACACCCACAGAACTGAATTTCTCTCTTCATATGACTGAGAGAGGAACAACTAGCAGAGAAAAGTAATTCCTGAGAGTAAAGGAAGAAATGCTCAGAAATGGCCCAAAAAGCAGGTTGGTGGAGACGCGCTCTCAAATTCTGGAGCAATACCTGATCTCCGGATTTCAGATGATCATAATTTGTGATGGTCTTTGCATTGGAAAGAGTACATTTTCTCTTTTACCTTTAGGTCATTTACTATTTATTATTTTCCCAAATGTGGATTATTGTTTAAGAGCTTGTCAAAAAAATTAAAAAAATTACTCTGAATACAAAGTTTTGTTTATTGTTAAACTAGGCATTTAGGGGCTGGAGTGATAGCACATCGGGAAGGACGTTTGACTTGCAAAAACTAACCTGAGTTTGATTCCTGGCATTCCATATGTTCCCCCGATCACATCTAGGAGTAATTCCTCAGTGCAGAACCAGGAGCAACCCCTGAGGATCGCCAGGTGTGGCCCAAAAAGAAAAAAAAAAAAACCTAGGCATCTATCAGCTCAGTTATATAATTATTTATTTTTCATAAATGAAGTTTAATTAATTTAGATTGCATTGGATTTATGACATGTCAAGAAGTGATGCTTCTCATTTTCTCCTTGCCCTCCCGTAAATGAAAATTTTACTCTCTGTTTTTGAAAGCATCAATAATTGAACTAAAAATACCCTAATGTTCTTTTGATTTCTATTTATCTGTACACAATATACACATATGTGTATAAAGTAAATCATTATTTGTAAATAGTGTGTTTGTGGATTACTGTACTAGCTAGAATTTTTTTGTTATCCTTAGATATACACACATGGGCTTTAGAAGTCATTTTTTTATTTTTATTTTTTGCATCACAGCTGACAATGCTCAGAGGTTACTCCTGGCTTTGCACTCAGTAATTATTCCTGGCAGTGCTCGGGAACCATATGGAGTGCCGGGTATCGAACCCCAGTAGGCCGCATGCAAGGCAAATGCCTTACCACAATACTATCACTCCAGCCCTTCTAATGGTCATTTGTATTGTCTTTTTTTTTTTGGCAGAAAAGTGAAAAATTCATATATTCCCAGTTGAGGAAGAGACAGAGTACTTTGTCTTCTTGTCATAGCTGTTCTATTATAAGTTAATGCCATTTAAGAGTTCACTTTAGTCCACATTTTTTTACATTCGTGTGCATTTTGGTTAGTGATGGTTTGATTTAAAATGACATCCAATTATAAAGTCAAAGAGTCTCTAACATTCTAAAGGTACAGAAGGTAGTGGTGTGCCTCACTTAGAAAATAGAGTGATAAAATCTGGCAGCCACACTCATCTCCCTTAGCTGCTACCATATGGACTCACCCACAACCCTACTCTTCGGGTGCACAAACTAAATCTATAAGGCGATGCAAGCCAAGCAGCTGAAGCTCATAAACACACTGGTCTCTTAGATGAAAACTCTGGAGCGCCCTCAGGAGGGGCCAAGGAGTGTCCATGTCTTAATAAAGCCCTGGCAGCCATACCCACACTGCTCAGCTGCCACCATGCCAATAGCTCAAGTCTACAGCTTCACTAAAAATCTTTGAAGACTCATCCCAGTTCTGTAGATCCTTAAGTCTCTGTACCTTGTATGCGGTTGTGCAGTATCTCCAAATTCCACAGTACTGAAACTCCAATAGAAGCAAACCATGCTAAAGTAACAAATAAATTCAATAACACAGAAGGCTCAGCTTGCAGTGAAGAGCTTATAGTAACTTCTCATACAGGGACTTAAAAACTCCATAGTGAGATACAATCATTTTTACAAATATTCTTTTAGTAAAATATTTTTGATCATTCCTTTAGCTGTTTTGATGTGATAAGCAATATAAAACAAATTGTGTGCCTGCTAAAGGAACAGGCTCGGGGTGGCAGGGTGTGGTTGTGAAATGGGAACAATGGTGGAGAGAAGGTGACTCAGGTGGATGTGGGGTTAGTTTTGGACCATCAAAGCCAGTAACAATTGTATTATGAACAACTTTGTAAACTATGGTGTTTAAATAAAGTAAAAAAATGAAAATTGAGCGATATAGAAGTATTGTCTGTTTCACGAAACTTTGATTTATGTTCTTGTGAGTTCTCTTTTTGTTTGAAATGCTACCTTATTCTTTATTCTGCTTTCAGACTTTCCAGACCAGTTTAGCAAAGAATAATCAAAAGTCAATTTAAGGAAAAGCCTTAAACAACTCTGAAGATTGTTCAAGGTCTTTATGTTATGGTTATATGTCTATGGTCAGCCTTCAGACTGAATCATGTTAGAAAAAGTTAGTGCACCTTGTTCTTTACATACTTTCATATTAATTTCCTGTTCACTGCTTCAGATGTTTGCAATTATACATCCTCACTTTTCCATAATATATTCAGAGCGGAGTGGATACCTTCCCTATTATACTACCATAGTTGGATACTTTCCTTATTACACTATCATTATTATAATGTCAAAATAAGGCATTTATTACCATCTTAATTAGTAATTAGTCATAATAATTTTCCCTTCACATGGCTGTGAGCTCAATGTAAATAAACAAAAACATTTATGAAATAGGGTTCCCTTAAATAGAAACACGACTGAAAAGCATGTGATGTGCTGACCAGTTGATAATAATGTTATGAACAGAATTTCATAAGCAACTAATCCTGCCTTTTCTTTGGAGCAATGGGGCAGCTCTCTGTGTTCCTGGATGCCCTCAGGCTACACTAGCATGCGACAGGACATATGGAGATGTTACTGGTGCCCACTCGAGCAAATCGATGAACAACGGGAAGACAAGTGATACAAGTGAAGTGAAAGTTTAAATATTTTCTCTTTTGAATGACTTCCCTGTGTCCAGTAAATTTTTTCCAAAATATTGAAAATACTCTTGTTTTTCAAGTCAAGCCAAGACGGTTGTAAGATGGAAGGAGGGAATACAAGTGAGAAGGGAAGAGAGAAAGAGGAAGAGAATCGAGACACTTGGCAATCTAAGAGCAGTTTTCCATGGGCCTGCGTCACAAACCACCTCACTGATTCTCCTTACAGAACACAGAAGGAAAAATAGGACAAATCCAAAGTAGACTATGTCTCAAAATTTTGAAGGAAAACTTCGTGTGGGATAGGAGTTTGGTGAAGAAGGAAATAATAAATTAGCCTTTTATAGCAACTGAGATTTCTCTTCCAGTGATACCTGCAACAACTGGGCTATTAGAGTTTTATACATAGCTTAGACAGCAAGTTTGAAGGAGACAGTGAGAAGAATAGGAGAGAAATGTCTTCATGTGGAATAGAAGAAAGCAGTAGTACAATTAATGAACAGTTCTAACAGGGACAGGTTTTGAGGAGGAATATAAATAAACCACATTTCTCCTTTCATTTTTTTTTTCATTTCAGTTTCATTCTGCTGTTTTATGTATATTGAGTGCTTTGGGGTTGTTGCCCAAGTAGTTTCAAAAGTCATTCTTTAGTCTCATAGTAAATCACAGTGACTTCTAATTTTCTATCTGAATTCACAAACTGTAGCTCCATGAAAATTTTTAAACTTCATCCCTGGCCTGTAAAGATATAGCCTATAAAGATACAATATGGGGATTGATCCCAAATTAGCAGATGTTAATTAAACTTATTTCCCCTTCCTGGTTCTGGGGAAGTCATCAGGCAAAATGTAGTAAACAAAGTTAGTCCCCTCACTTTGAAGTTTCCCACTAGTTTCCCTAACTTAGTGAAATTATACTATTTATAAAAGTGCATAAATTGTAATTTAAGTTTAAAAAAAGCCTTGAAATTTTTATCAAAAGCATTCAAATTACTCTCTCCCCAGGTCAGCTAATGAGTTGTCAGGAGCTGGCCCCTTACTGTAGTGCACCTCCTGCAGACTAAGACAGTTAACCATGTTTTCATCAAAGGAAATGCTCATTAGTAGCTTTCAGAAACTGATTTGATTATAGTTTCACTTGTTAAAGTGAAATATTTTGAGCTCATTAGGATGATTATGATTCAAGGTCATCTTTTGAAGCTAATCCTGTCAATATAAGATAAATGGGCCCTCATCTTTCCCCCTTCTTTACGCCTGTGCTTTTAAAACTCTTCTGTGTAAAAGTTCCATAGCCATAATTAATTTTTAGTTCTTCTGTTACAAAGCTGCTTAAAAAAAAAGAACAAAGATTTTGGCTACCAAAAAGGCCTTGAAGAACTATTAAGAGGAGGAGGAGGAGGCTATCTTGTTTTAGAAAAATCAGAGAAAAACCTTGAAAAGTTCAGCTTTTGAAACCTAGATATTTTCTCCTTGACCTTTCCAAAGTTTCTAAAAAGGTACTTTGTACATAATTTTGCACATACCCTTTCATCTCAAAAGTATAAAACTGAACTGAAAGCCACCCAAGAACTACCAGTGGTTTAATTAAACATCTCTCCTTTTATTGCACAAGATGAAGTTAACACCTTTTAAAGTTCTTTCTTTTATCCCCCTTAAATCCAGCACTTAAATGTCTGAGTGTTAAAGAGCTATTTGACATTAAAGGAGTGATGTTAACTTCTATTATCCTGTCATTCTAACATAATCTTGCCCTCTTGAACTTCGTTAGTCAAATATTATCATTTTCTTCAACATTAAGGAGAGGTTGTAACAAAAGCACTTACAATATTTTGTTACATCTTTTATGTGTTGTAGTTTGGAAAACTGTTTTGCACCTTACTATGACTTTTTTTAAGTTATTTTTATTTTTTACAATTACAAAGAAATACAATTAAAAAGTTTATATTTGGGTTTTGGTCATACAGTGTTCCAGCACCCATCCCTCCACCAGTGACCATCTCCCACCACCAACGTCCCCGTCCCCTCCCCTCCCCCAGCCCTCCTCCATGGCAGGTTCTTTATTTCTTTCCCTTTCTCTCTCTTTCTCTTTTCCTTCCCCTCCAGACTATGGATTACAGAACATACATTAAAGGGTTGTCATGTGTATCTTTTTGCCTCTATTTAATGCTCAGTTCTAGGTTGGCATTAGTACCCTGGACAATTGTTAGCACACTGTTCCATTTTCTGTCTTAGCCTCTGACTCCCACACGTTTGTGATAATTTCCACCTTTGACAAGACCTCCTGATATATGCTTCACTTGACCTTGGATATTGGTATCATAATATGCACATCTATATTTATGTTATGCAAATAAATGCAGTCATTCTGCATCTGTCTCTCTCCTTCTGGCTAATTTCACTCAACATAATCTTCTCCATGTCTATCCATTTATAGGCAAATTTTATAACTTCGTTTTTCCTAACAGCTGCATAATATTCCATTGTGTAGATATACCAAAGCTTCTTTATCCAGTCATCGCTTTTAGGGCACTCTGGTTGCTTCCAGATTCTGGCTATTGTGAATAATGCTGCTATGAACATAAAAGTAGGTATGGTGTTTCCGCTGCGTATTTTTGGTTTCCCAGAGTAGATTCCCAGGAGTGGTATGGCTGGGTCAAATGGGAGTTCAATTTGTGGTCTTTGGAGGAATGTCCATATTGTTTTCCAGAAAGGCTGTACCAGTCGGCATTCCCACCAACAATGGATGAGTGTCCCCTTTTCCCCACATCCACGCCAGCACTTGTTGTTCTTGCTCTTTTGAATATGTGCCAGAAGATAGAAAAAAAAACTCACAATTACTATGATTTTATTTCCAAGACACTTTACTCTTTTGAAGTATCCAGTTAAAAATCACAATGCACTATTGACCTTTTAAACTAGGTGTCTAATCACTCCCCCTTCCCATTTTTTATATAATGGCCAGTTAAAACATATTTTAAAAAATAATTATTGGTGCCAGAGCTATAGTACAGTGGCTAGGGTGTTTGCCTTGCATCCAGCCAACTCAGGTCGGATCCCCAGCATCCTGTATGGTCCTCTGTCCACTGCTAGGAGTGATTCCTGAGTGCAAAGCCAGGAGTGTTACTGTCCGGGAATCTTATCCCCTTCAAGAGACTGAGAGTCACACAAGAATGCAATGAACAAAGCAGAGTTTATTGTGCTGCTAGCCACGGTCCAGCTTCCACATGGACTCCATAGTCCGAATAGGCAGGAGGAAACTTGAGCCTCCTCAAAGGGGCCCTTATGAAGGCTCTTACTGACTGTTAACAGCAGAGTCCATGCTGTACATAGCCGATATGTTTGTACCACCTTATTTCCAGCCTATCGCCTCAAGGACATGGGGCAGAGCTGCCACTAGCTCTCACTGTGCCCAGCCGCTCATGTGGTGCCTGGGAGGGATGGCAGGTTCTAGCCCTGGCCTCGCCACCCCAGCAGAGCCTGACAACAAGCCAGATGACCCCCCACTCCATGAGGACCTCCATTTTCCACATCCGGACTTCCCCCTCCTCAGAACTCCACCCAGCAGACCAGCCTATCACAGCCCGGCTCATCGAGATCCACCCTGCTGCAGTCTTTTTTAATCCAGCCCAGGTATGCTGATCCAGAGACAGACATGGGGCAGAGCTGCTACTAGCTTTCATTGTGCCCAGCCGCTCATGTGGTGCCTGGGAGGGATGGCTGGTTCTAGCTCTGGCTCACCACCCCAGCAGAGCCTCACAACAAGCCAGACGAGCCTCCACTCCATGAACCATGTGGCAAGTGGCTGAGCGGTTCATCAATAAATGCTGGATTTTGAGATGACTACTAGAGTATGCTACCCACCACGGCAGAGCCTGGCAAGCTACCCGTGTCGTATTTGATATGCCAGATACCAGTAACAATTATAGACTTCATTCCCATGACCTGATGGAATGATTTGAGGCTCTTTATGTTCCTGGAGCAAGCAGGTGCCCTTGGGCTCTACTTGCATGAGAGAGGTCATATGGAGATTTAACTGGTGCCTGCTCGAGCAAATCGATGATGAATGGGAAGACAGTGATCGCCTCAAGGGACATTACTTTTTAGCCTATAGGTGTGCTGCTATATAAAGCAAGTAGGCAGGGCACATCTTGCACGTATGCAGGGTCATCTCTCTTGACCTGTCCACCCAGGCAGGGCCTGTCTTGCTTGCCTAGGCCCATCTAGGCGGGGGCACTTTTCGCTCTCCTATCCCATCCAGTTGTCAAGCTCAACTTCCCTGCCCTGCCCACATTCCACAGTCATCTTCCTTGCCCTGCCCACATTCCACAGACCCTCCTCCTGTTTATCTTATCCTGGGTAGAGAGGCATCAGCACCCTGGGTGGGTGAAGGGGACTCTTAGGATCTCTGTTGGGGGAAATCTGAGACAAACTACTATTCTTTCATTCCCTATCCTTTCAGGAGTAACCCTTGAACTCCAGGTGTGACTCTCCCAAAATTATTTTGTGTAATTAATAAAACCATAGATCAATTATATGTCATTCATTCTTTGCATCTTGGGTATCATTTGACAATTAAATGAATCTTACTAAGAAGATGGACTACTCATTCTTATTTAAATACTATAGAAAAAGAAAAACAAAGCCCATCTCAAGATTGGAATGGTGGGATACAAGAGAACAAGCAAACCATAGTCAGGAAGAAGTGTCAAGTCTTTTTTGTTTGTTTTGGGACCACACTGTGCTTTGCTCAAGGCTTACTATAAAGCTAGGGATTAGGCATCACTCCTGGTGAGATTAGGTTAGAAAATTACACACTCTACTATCTCTCTAGCCCCAAACTAATGAATTTTGAGTAACTATTGGTTTATAACAGAGAGAGAGAGGAAAGAGAAGAGTGAAAATTTACTCATTTTCTATCCTGGATTCCTAAATAGAAATAAACCCTACTAAATTATAAAGGACAAAAGATAAAATTGTGTAGGGGATGGGATAGAGGTGAGTCTATTAGAATCAAATAAAATAATTTGTTCTAAGAAACACAGACTTAAAATTATTGGGGGTGAGAAAATTCATATCCTGTGGTGCCCATAGATTACTCTTGGCTTCGCATGAAAGGATCACTACTGGCAACCTTAAGGGTGCCTAAGGTGCTGGGGATTAAGCTAGGGTTGGCCACATACAAAGCAAGTACCCTACACACTAGGGTAGGGTGATTTGATTATTTGTTTATAGTTTATAGTTATAAACTTCAGAAGGTAACATTTTAAAAATGTTTCCAGCTTCAGAAGGTAACATTTTTAAAAAGAATATTTGCTTCTTTGAAGGTTAAAGCACGGGGGATGAAGAAAAATAATACAGTAATTCCTTAGAGTAAGAATTAGTCCAGGGGCTGAGAGTTAATAGAGGGGTCACAGTTTTATCCCAGTTACCACAAAAGGGTTCCATGAGCACAGCCAGTAGTAAGTTTTGAGTACGAATAAGGGAGAAAGCCCTAAAAGCAGCTGTATGTGCTCCTCTCTGCCCCTAGTAAAGAAGAATTAGTCATAAATTGTTGCAGGACTCCTAAGGGCCGCTGCATCTGCTCTGAATTGCCGCCTATAAAGGCATTCCCAGGCAGATCTTGGCTCAAAACATTAGCATACTAAAGGGCCTAGGTGAGGTGCAGGGAGGGATTACCTAAGGGCATTTGACCCTCCCTGCTTTCCATAACAGTGGGAGGAAGGTCTGAGCTGCAGGGGTATAAACTAGCCTGTTTTCACTCTCACGTGCTTCTTTGTGGGCTCTTGCTCGCTGTGAGCACTCACCCTGCTTGGAGGTCTTCTTCTCCTTTACAAAGCCTTTACACGTGGTGGCCGCCATCTTGGCCTACACGTGGCTGGGGTTCTAGCCTGGAATCCTAAGCACCGGGCTTTTCCTTTTGCTGATTTGTATGCCTGAACCTGTGATAAGTAAAGCCTTTAAGCCTTTTTTATTTTTTTTTTTTTTGCTTTTTGGGTCACACCCAGTGATGCTCAGGGGTTACTCCTGGCTCTGCACTCAGGAATTAGTCCTGGCGGTGCTCGGGGACCATATGGGATGCCGGGGATTGAACCCGCGCCGGCACAGGCCGGCCGCGTGCAAGGCAAACGCCCTACCCGCTGGGCTATCGCTCTGGCCCCAAGTAAAGCCTTTTAAAACTGCATCGGATTCCTGAGTTTTCATCCATTCCTCGCCGGCTTCGGAGGTAGAAGGGAACTCCCTTCCCGGCACTTGGGGCCCCCCCCATTTTGAAGTAGCTGGAATTATCTTTAAACCTATATCAACTCATTACCAAATATTATTTTCCTTGTTATATACCTCTCATCTAGGACAATATTTGTTTTAAAAAAATTTTCATTTAAACACCATGATTTACAAAGTACAAAGTTTTTCACGATACAGTTGTTAGAAAGACTCATCTCTCAATACTAATCCACCACCATTGTGCTCCCACCACCACAGACCCTCATTTCCCACCCAGCCCCATCCCTATGCCTAATTCTTTAGCTGGCTCTAATTATATTGACCATTAGAGCACATATATGGGAATGGTATTGATAAAGTCATTACTGTTTTTCCTGGGTTGTTTTGTGTAAATCTGGCCTATTTCTGTTCTTGCATTCAGTTTCTGAGTTTCTAGAACATCACTATCACTATCACTATCTTCCCATTGATCATCTATTTGCTAGAGCGGGCACCAGTAATATATCGATATGTCCTGTCTCATGCTTGTAGAACCCAAAGGCATCCGCTTGCTCCAGGAACATAAAGAGCCTCAAACCATTATATTAGGTCATAGGAATGACCTAATATAAATGTTACTGGTATTTGGCATATCAAATACGACACGAGCAGCTTGCCAGGCTTGCCGTGCGGGTGGCATACTCTTGTATTCACCTCTAAATAAAGCAATTATTGATGAACTGCACGGCCGCTAGTGGCCTCGCAAGCCGGGCTGTGATAGTCTGGTCTGCTGGGTGGAGTTGTGACAAGAGGGAAGTCCGGATGTGGAAAATGACAGCCCCCATGGAGTAGTGGGTCGTCTGGCTTGTTGTGAGGCTCTGCTGGGGTGGCAGGCCAGGGCTAGAACCCGCCATGCTTCCCGGGTGCCTCATGAGCGGCTGGGCACAGGGAGAGCAAGAGGCAGCTCTGCCCCATGTCTGTGATTCTCTGGATCAGCATACCTGGGCCAGATTGAAAAAAAAACTGCTGCAAAGTGGGTGTCGATGATCCGGGCTGTGACAAACTGGTCTGCTGGGTGGAGTTGTGACGAGAGGGAAGTCCGGATGTGGAAAATGGCTGGCCCCATGGAGTCGGGGTTGTCGTCTGGCTTGTTGTGAGGCTCTGCTGGGGTGGCAGGCCAGGGCTAGAACCCTCCGGATGTGGAAAACGGTGCTCCCCATGAAGTAGGGGGTCATCTGACTGGTTGTGAGGCTCTAGAACATAGTTGATTACTACTAGTCAACCCCAAACCCTCTACCACTGTACCAGGGACAACATTTATTTCAAATTTTTCTCTACCTCTGTTTAAGCTTGTCCTTATCAAACACTGAATAAACTATTCTATATTGCTTATTGGAGCTAGTTCTCTAAATATAGGACAATATTTGGATTGTCATTATGGCATCACTTAGCTTTACCTCTTTAATGCCTTATATTCAAATATGTTTGTATTGAGGCTTGGAGCTTCAAAATATGAATGTGGGGGAGTAGCATGTTCTATCTATTTAGAGACTTTAATTATGGAATGAATTGATAGAATAACTGTTTTTCTAGGCCTCTTATTTTATCTGTATTTAGATAATTCTTATAATACATGCAAACTTAATCCTGGAACACTTAGGATCTCTGAACTTTCTATAACATTTAAGTGTTTTTTTGCGTGCTACAAGCTTTCTATGAGCTTTCAGTAACATTTAAGCATATTTGGTTCATTTATGTGTGAACTTACACATATACATACATGACTCTGTAGATGAGTAGTGTTGCCTGATCCATATGCCAACATTTCATAAGTTTAAGCACCAGCCTAGCAAATATAATTTATTTTATTCAGCCCATGTGAAAACTTTATGACTTTGAAATGTTTAAGCATTCTAAACCACTGTAGAGGAAGGATAAAAACCAGTCATTCAGTTGGTAAAACTGGTAATATTTTTTGGCTATGGGAACTTTATTTCCAAAGTTCATGTATGACTGATTCAAGTATGCCATTAACAATGCAAATGACCTACATGAGGGTGCATGATTTACTCTTGAGGCAAAAACTAGAAAGCTGTTTTATTTTGCCATTATCTGTCTAATATTGCGTCACAGAATGCCTTCCAATTCTGGAACAAGTGAATTGGGGATTCATACTACCCTGGAGCTACATATGCCTTCTTTGTAAAAAGCAATCATGAGATGGTTGTAATTAATTCACGAATGTTAGTTTAAATGAAGAAGAAAAGAAGAGGAAAGAAAATAACAAAAGAACAAGAAGAATGAAAAGAACAAGAACAAGTAAACAAGAACAAGAAGAACAAGAACAAGAAAAACAAGAAGAACATGAACAAGAAGAGCAATAACAAGAACAAAAACTAGAAGAACAAGAAGGAAGAATGGAGGAGGAGGGAAGGAAGAGAAAAAGAAGCAAGAGGAGGAAGAGTGAAAGAGGAAGAGGAGGAGGGAAGTAGGGGAGGAGGAGGAGGAGAGGGAGGAGGAAAAGAAGAGTGAAACTCCACCTTGGTCTTTAGTGCATTGTTTTCTCATGAAAGAATGGAAAGTTGCAAATGAATATAGTTTCCCCTCTTACTATTGCCCACCTTATTATCTTGGTTGGGGTCTGCCCTTACATATTACATACCTATCCAGATCAATATATGTAGTTTTTATAAATTCATGTGTGATTCTGAAAATAGGACTTTAGTAAACTTGAAGCTAATTATTCTAATTCTTCTAAGCAAGCACACAAATTAGTTTTGGCTTTCAACTATACAAATGTAGAAGTATATCCAACCCTCAAAAAATTGAGGTGCTCGCTTATTATTTTCAAGGATAGCATTAGTTCTGAGATCCCTCTAAAATTAAGCAATGATCTCTTTAGACTTGCTGTTCTTTGAAGTTCCATATGAAACTCAGCTTTAGAGACATTGCTAGCACAAACATCTAGAAATCTATTTTTACATGCTTTGCTTCTCTTTGTTAGCAAAAGTTATCCTTGTCTCTAAAACATTAGATTATCACACTGAAACTAGATTATTATTACACTAGATCATCACACTCAAATTAGCACACTTAGCCATCTTTGGTTTTGGCAATTTAAAATAAATGTAAATCCTTAATTAAGAGTGAGGCCAGCATGACTTCCCTTTTAGATGTACCAATTCTCTAAAGCTTTCTGGAGTACAGTGTTTTTTTTTGCCTCTGACATGTCTTAGGTCACATAATGTCTGTGATCCTAAATTCATTCATAACAAAAACACTCTTGCTTAAATATTCCATGACTCTCTCAATCTGTCATATAGTGAAGGAGACTGTCTTCACAGGATTTGTGAATGATGTAGAAAAGAATAGTAGACTTTCCATTAACCATTTGAGTTGTACTGTATCTTTATACACTATCCCTTTTCAGTAACTCGCTGATGTATTTTATCTAGAGAATAAGGTCTTCTCTTAAAATATTTGCACAAAAGTCAATAAAATACTTCTCTACTTTTTTTTTAGGTCATAGAGTTGCCAACAGAGTTTCAGTAGTTTTGAAAGATTAGAAACACATGCCGGAACTGTTTGTTACAGCACAAGGCTCTCAGAATGCCCAGTAGCATTCTCCCTAGTAAAGCCCAGAGAAAATCTTCCCCATTAAATCATTTGGCAACATTTCTTTCTATTTTTTATGAATGCCTTAGAGATTACATATTCATAATAGAATAATTAAATACTGTTTTCTTGATCAATTACATCACAGGGTAAACCTTATTCACAGATGATGATCATCATATTTGGTGCAAGTTAAATTTCCAGTCTTGTTTGAGGTTTGAATAAGCCTCTCAGAGGTCATGAGTGTCAATATCATCTCAACTACTGATAGCATTAAGTATTGTCTATATCTTCTCTGAATCCAAATCTGCTGCTGATAACAATTTTTTCTTCTTTTCCAGCTTTGGTGAGACATCATACTTAATCACACTTGATATCCTGTTATTCATCGATTTGCTCAAGCGAGCACCAGTAACGTTTCCATTAGACCTTACCATGTGCAAGTGTAGCCCAATGGCATCTGTTAATTCAGGTATACGAAGAGCCTCAAACCATTTGTTCAGGGTCTTGACAAAGAAGTCTGACCATCTTGTAGGTGGGCAGCCATGTGATCTTTTGATGTCGTATGGAGTCCAGTCAGTAATGGCTCTAGTCCAGCAGTCATCTCCAAATTGCATTACATGTCTAACCCATCTGATTTTCGATGCATTGGCAAACGAGACAGAGTCCCTGACTCTGGATCATTGACAGAGATCGGAACTCCAGATTCCTCCTCTCACTTGACTGAAGCATGATATTCCAACAAAGATCTTTCGTTCCTCTTTGGGAGACCCAAATAGTGTTCCCATCCTGCTTTCATAGGTCCCGGGTCACTGAGGCGTATGTTGATGCGGGGAGATTGCTGGAATCAAAGAGATGTGCCCAGAGCTGGAGATTCTTTGTCCTTTTAGCTATTTCTTGGATGCTCTTGAAGGCCTCCATGCTGCTCTCTTCCTCCTGCGCAACTCAGGTTTGAGGTCCTTCATCATGTTGACTTCTAGACCTAGGTATACATAACTGCTGCATTCAAGATGTTTGTTCCGTTGAGAGTGAATGGAGCCTCTAGAACTAGTTATATTTCATGGGTGTTGCAGGACTCCTAAGGGCCGCTGCATCTGCTCTGGAGTGCCTCCCGCAAATCACTCCATAGATAAGGGGGTAGTCTAAATGTGGCAGTTTATCCGACCATGTATGCTGTACTAGCTGGTATAAATATTCTCCCATGCTACCACAATCATCGTGGGACTAGCTAGATCTTACCAGCATATTAGCCTGGCCACCCTGGACCCCTAAGTAATTAGACCAGAGAGAAATGCTGTTTGCTTCCAAGCAAACAAGCATGGCTCCCTGATATACTCAAAGGCAACTAAAATATAAAACTACAATGAAGTAGAAGAGACTTGTGAAGGCTTGGAGAAATATTTAACTGGCATTAGTATTAGTCTTTGGTACAGAGACATGCCATCTCAGAAACCCCCTTCTCTACACTACAAAGGCATTCCCAGGCAGATTTCGGCTCAAAACATTAGCATAGTAAAGGCCCTAGGTGAGGTGCAGGGAGGGATTACCTAAGGGCATTGGACCCTCCCTGCTTTCCATAACAGTGGGAGGAAGGTCTGAGTTACAGGGATATAAACTAGCCAGTTCCCGCTCTCTGGGCCTTCTTCTTTGTGGGATCTCTCCTTGTGTGCGCTCATTCCCCTTGGAAGCCTTTTTCTCCTTTTACAAAACCTTTACACGTGGTGGTCGCCATCTTGGCCTACACGTGACTGGGGTTCTAGCCTGGAATCCTAAGCACCGGGCTTTTCCTTTTGCTGATTTGTATGCCTGAACCTGTGATAAGTAAAGCCTTTAAAAACTGCATCGGATTCCTGAGTTTTCATCCATTCCTCGCCGGCCGGAGGTAGAAGGGAACTTCGCTTCCCGGCACTGTCGGGGGACCCGCGGAGCGCCCTGACACATGGGCATTGTTTAGTTGAGATTCATCTGTAGACCTATCTTTCCACACACATTCTCCGTCAAAGTCAGCCAGCATTTGTGCCGATTGGCTAATATTTGGTGTTATTAGAACAATGTCTGTCATCAGCGAAGCAGAGATGGTGTAGTTGCTGACCATCTATCTTCACACCCATTCCTTCCCATTCTAATTGTCGCAAGACGTTCTCAAAGGGTGGCACTGAAGTGTTTTGGTGAAATGGTGTCACCCTGCCGAACCCCTCTTTTGACATCAATGATCACTGCCTTGTAGAATGGTGAAATCCTGTTGGTGAATCCATAATACAGCTCAAGAAGGATCTTGATGTATTGGGTATGAACACTCTGTTTGGCTAGGGCTTTGATGACTGCTTTGGTCTCCACGGAATCAAAAGCTTTCTTTAAATCAATGAAGGTTAGCCAGTGCAGCATCTTCAACTTCCCACAAACCTCAATGAGCTTGGTTGCTATTTGGATATGGTCGATTGGGCTGAATCTTATCGGAAGCCAGGTTGCTTGCATGATTGTTCTTCATCTAATGTTCTGCCAATCCTGTCCAGGATGACTCGAGTGAACAGCTTGTAGATGACAGACAACAGACAGATGGGGTGATAGTTGCCAATGTTGTGGAAGTCTATCTTCTTGAACAGTAGAATTGTCCTGCTTGTTTTCCATTGGGAGGTGGACGCCCTGGGGCCCCGACAGTGTCACGAGGTTGTCTTCTACCTCCGGACGCGGGACAGATGAAAACCACGAGTCGGGTGCAGTTCCAAAATGGCTTTTAATAGTACAAAGCTCTTCCACAGCACTAGAAGATGGAGCAAAACCAAAGAGCAAAAGACCAAAGCCAAAAGCCAAACCAGGAGCCAAAGCTGAAGGCTGAGAACCAAAGGCAAAGGTAAAGGGCCTCAAGTCAGCCCCTTATATACACCAAAGTAATCCAATCGGGAGGTTGTCATGCCAACAAAGAACCCTAAACAGGTGTAGTGCCACACACCCTTGTAGGTATAAACAAAGGTTACACCAGGACTAATCCCGGATTATCTCTTATGTAAAACACTGAGGGCTGATATAAAGTAATACTCTTAACTCTAGCTCATGTAATCTAGATGGTACCCACAAGGTCCTTATTATTATCTGCACCAGGGTGATTCTGAGTATCTTGTTCTCATGTACTGAAAGGGTCATACTTGCCTGCTTAGAGCAAACTAGTATGACCCTTCCTATCTACCTTTAGTCTCAGCGTAGCCAGGGTGGTAGTCTCCTGGTAAATTCTAACTGTCCCACGTTGGTTAAAGGAGCTTGCCCAATCTAGAAACATAGAAATCTTAGTAGATGTATAAGTCAGAAGTTATTCAATCAAGGTGACTTCTGTAACTGCCACACCCTCTAGAAGTGTTTACATAGAAGAGATCTCATTAGATGAACATTGGCTTAAATAAGATTAAGCTGGGAGTGAGCAAAACAACAAAACTCCCAGATTAGCTAAACATTCCCCAACAGGAGGGCACTTTGCATTCAGACAGGTAGTGTGTGAAGAGCCGAGCCAGTGTATTGATGAGTAATGACGGCAGATTCTTCAGTTGTTCAGGTCTGACTTTGTCTGGGCTGGGTGCTATTTTCATCATTACCGATGAAATGGCATGTTGGATTTTAAAAGGGAGAATGTTAGGAACGACATATCCATCATGCTGAATTTGGTATGTGGGCAGGTGGACGTGCCTATCAAAGTGATCCGAGTAGAGTCATGGATAATCTTCTCCATTGCCTTTCTGAAAGATGTGATAGACCTATTAGGACATGGGAGGGCAGTCATCTTGGTCTTATAGTTGGTGAAAGACAGGTGGGTGTTGCAAATGCTTTTCCCGGCTTCTGCTGCATCAGTCAGTATTTCCCTTCTTTTCTCTTTGAGGTCTTCCTTTATCTCTTCTCTGCACTGCTTTGTGATCTTGGATGTTATCATGTTGTTGCCTGAGGCTTATGCCTTGCTATGTTGGCAAATGAACTCGAGATTTTTTGAAGACAGGTGTCCTTTTTGTGGCTTTCTCTCTCAGCATTCTTTGCACAATCATGGAGGAGGTGCTGAATGACTCAGTTTTATTCTACATCAATGTTGTCAATGATGATCATCCCATGTTGTTGCAATGGTGCCAAAGAGTTCCCAGTTGGTGGTCATTCTGGGAGTTTTCTTCTTAAACTTTACAGCTTTTTCTTTCCATTGCTTGAAGTAGAATTTTGCATGAATGAGACGGTGGTCCAATCCTGTTTGGAATTTTGGAACAACAGAGACATCAGTCAGGCAAAACCATTGATTGAATATGATGTGGTCAATTTCATTGTGGAACTGTCCACCAGGAGATTCCAATGCCCAACGTTTCGATTCAGCTTTCTGGAACTGTGAGTTCCCATGAATGGTCTTGGTGGACATGATGAACTCAGTCTCTCTCCAAGTTCATTCCATTCTAGGCCATGTGTCTCAATCTAGAGTTCTTTGGCTGATATTCTCGGTCCTATCTTGGCATTAAAATCACGAACTATGATCTTTTAGAATGTGTGATCATCTTTATAGAACTTCTCCAATTCCATGTAGAATTTCTCAATTTCTTCTTCCTTTTATGTGGATGTTGGTGTGTAGACAACGAAGATAGAAACTGCTGGCAGTAGGCCACATTCTCTTCAAGTGTAATCATCCTATCCGTTTATTTTGGCATTCAAATGAGTCATGTTCATGGCCAGGTTTGTGTTTACAAGGACACCGACACCATCAATGCCTCTTTTGTTGCTAGCTCTGAGGAACAGTTCTTCTCTGGTGTCAAAAACAGAGTGATGTCCAGTTTTCCCAGCACCTCTTTTGAAGAGGCTTTTCTTACTCCAGTTTGGACTCTTTGCACCTTTATCAAAGATTGACTGATCATGTCTTTGAGAGTGGGTTTCAGGATACTCTATTCCATAGGTCCACAGGTATGTTTTAATTCCAATACCATGCTGTTTTAATTACTACTGCTTTGTAGTACAGTTTGAGGTTGGGAAAGTTGATGCCTCCCATCTTCTTTTTCCCAAGGATTGCTTTAGCTATCTGTGGGGGGTTATTATTCCATACGAATTTCAGGAGTGTTTGGTCAATTTCTTTGAAGAATGTCATGGGTATCCTTATAGGGACTACATGTAAAAAATGAATTTCCCCTGAGCACCGCCAGAGAGTAGTTCCTGAGTGCAGAGCCAGGAGTAGCCCCTGAGCATTGCTGGGTGTGACCCCAAAAAAAAAAGCAAAAAAAAAAAAGAATTTGGACGTGTGTCTAACACCTTGTACAAAAGTCAGATCAAAATGGATTAAAGATCTCAATATCAGACCTAAATCCATAAAGTACGTTGAAGAAATAATAGGAAAAAACCTCCACGACATTGAAGCTAAAGGCATCTTCAAAGGTGAAACATCATTAACAAAGCAACTAAAAGAAAAGAAAAACATATGGTACTGCATGAAACTAAAGAGTTTCTGCACCTGGAAAGAAACAGTGACCAAGATAGAAAGAAAGTACACATAATGGGAAAGAATATTCACCCAATACCCATCTGATAAGTGGTTGATATCCAGGATATATCAGGCACTGGTACAGCTATATAAGAAGAAAACAGCCAACCCCATTAAAAATGGGGAGAAGAGATGAAGAGAATCTTTGACAAGGAAGAAATTCGAATGGCCAAAAGGCATATGAAAAAATGCTCATCATCACTAATCATCAGAGAGATTCAAATCAAAACAACAATGAGATATCACCTCACACCACAGAGACTGGCCCAAATCCAAAAGGGTAAAAGCAACTAGTGCTGACATGGATGTGGGGAAAAGGGGACTCTCATACATTGTTGGTGGGAATGTCGACTTGTACAACCTTTCTGGACAACAATATGGGCATTCCTCCAAAGACTAGAAATTGTACGTTTCACTGTGGTATAATAAAAAAATTAAAAAAAAAACAGCGTGATGTGATTGAGGCCTCCTTATCTCAGTCAGTCTAATGATGTTGCACTTGATCTTTGCGCTTGTGCAATCAGGTAATTAAATTCTCTGAATGTCATTATATGTAAAAAGGTAAAATTTAAATTAGAATGCAAGAAAATAGAGAGGAACTATATATGAAGAATAATTATATCTGTCTGGCAGAGGAAAAGCTGTGTAATCCACAAATATAAGCTATATTATGTCATAATAAGCTAATTCTTATACACAAAATTAATAAAAATTGATACATTTAAAAAATAAAAATTATTAAGTTATGCAATTAATTTGTGTTCAATACCACCAGAAACACAATTTGTGGAAGTGTAAATTAATGTCTATATGAAAAATAGCCTGTAGATTAATTAAAAATTTAAATGGAATAATACCATTCTGAGGTATACAACTTAAAAATATAATAGTACTACTTGACAGTTATTTTTATTTGTACTTCTATATTCATATTGTATTAATTATAATAATAAAAGCATGGTATCAATCAAATTTCAATGGATTGATGAGTAAATTTTTATCAACTGTTGTAGGTTTACTCAATAGAAAAACATATGATGTTTAAAGACATGAAATCAAGTTCGTGGGGTCAAAATTAACACACTGATTATGATAAGTAAAATAGAAAAGGAAATGAAGGACAATTGTCAATGCTTATAATTATTTATGGATTATGAATAAAGTACATTGAAGAAAACGGAACTGTATAGGAAATGGACCTCAGACTTATCTTGAATGAATTATCAACAGTGGCAAAACAATAAAGACAAAATGAATCAGGTTAAAAAGGTTTCTACACAGCAAAAGAAATTCAAACTAAAATAAAAAGACACAAAACTGAATAGTAGAGAAAATTTTACACATACATTAGATAATGAGCTATTATAAGATCTATAAACACTCAAAGAAAAATCTAATAACCCTTCCAAAATGGGAAGAGTAAATGAACAAACACTTCACCAAAGAAAATATATGAATGGCTGATAGGCATATTAAAATTTGCTCACCATCACCCATGATTAGGAAAAATGCAAATGAGAAAACAATGTGATATCACTTAAACTAGTGAGAAGACATATATTAAAAAAGTCTGGAGATAGTTTTGCTGGATATATAATGATAAATTCTTATTAAATGTTGATAGGAATGCCATGTGGTTCAAATTTCAGTATGCAGTAATAAGGAGATTTCTTCAAAAAATAATAGAATTTCCATATATTCCAGAGGTATCACCTCTTGGTATCTATCACCACTATAAAACAAAACACACAGCATCAATTTGAAAGAGTATACACATATCTATGCTTATTCTAGTGTTTAGTACCATAGTTACATTATGGAAACAACCCAAATGCCCGATTGTCAGAGAGCTGCTGGGGTCCCCAACAGTATCAGGACAGAAGTTCTCTTCTACCTCAGAGGCAGGTGGGGAACAGATGAAAGCCTCACAAGTCTGGTACAGTTCCAAAAAAGGCCTTTAATAGTACAAAAGCTCTACCACCACAATCCAATATTATGAAAGATCTCTAACTCTGGTCAGACGACTTAGACCATAGACCATACATGAGAGCCCAAGTCTCTCACCAAAGAGGAACCTACCAGAAAGGAGTCCTACCCAAAAGAAGGGGGCGAGTGTCTCCTATCAGTCCCCTTAAATACACCAAAGTAATCCTGTTGACAGGGAGGATCCTATCAACAAAGAACCCTAAACAGCTTCTAGATAGTAGAAGAGTGCAGAAGAGTGGTGCAACACCTTATTAGAGGTATAAAAAAGGATTATGCCAAGACTAATCCCTTCTTCTGAGATTATCTATTAGCAAAACACTGGAGAGAGGAAGCTGGTATAAAGTAATGCATCTTAATTTCATGGGCTTCCATATAATCTAGGTGGTACCCACAAGATCTTACTTATTTGTTATCTGCACTAGGGTGATTCTGAGTAGCTTGTTTACCTTACACTGAAAGGGTCATACTTGCCTGCTTGAGGGCAAACTAGTAGTATGATCCTTCCTATAATCTTAAAGATTAGTCTTAACTAGCCAGGGTGGCAGTGTCCTGATAATTTTTTTTTTTTTTTGCTTTTTTGGGTCACACCCGGCAATGCTCAGAGATTACTTCTGGCTCTGCACTCAGGAATTACTCCTGGCAGTGCTCAGGGGACCATTGTAAAGAAAAGTAATGTCAGACTGGCACAGTGTTAAAATTACCATTTTCACTATTATATGCTCTGAATCTAGAACACATAGATTCTTAGTAAAGTGGGTTCCTTGAAAAGCTAACAAATCACTTGAATACACCTAGTTATCTTGGAAGTGTGTACCTAAATTTTTCCAAACTGAGGAGTCAAATTGATGCTTCATGATGATCAAAGAGAGATTTTTTTCCTTTACTTTATGTTGTACTACTCAATCTACCTTGAAGGTCAGAAGGCATTTCTTATATAAAACTTATATATTTAAAATCCCTAACTTCATTTTTCTGTGAAAAGAATGCCAGGAAATGATAAAAAATTTGATTTCATCTGTCATTTTTGTTAGAAGATTATAGAAACCTGCAGAGAGGATTCCAAAGGCCCGTTATATTTCCAGATTCCATAGAAATGATCTAATTGTACATGGTACTTCTGAAAGAAAAATAACCTTTTTTTAAGATTATTGCTTTTTGGGTCACACCCAGCAATTCTCAGGGCCTACTCCTGGGTTCGAACTCAGGAATTACTCCTGGTGTTGCTTGGGGAAATATGGATTGCTGGGGATAGAACCCACCTGCAATGAAAATGCCAATCTGCTGTACAGTTGCTCCAGCCCCAAGAAAGATATATTTTATGCTAATCATGTTTGAGCAAATCATAAGCAATGCAAGCACTATTTTGACTCAGTAATTGGTTGAATATCAACCAATTGGTTGAATTACAGGCACGGCAGAGCCTGGCAAGCTACCTGTGTCGTATTTCGATATGCCAGATACCAGTAACAATTATTGACCTCATTCCCATGACCTGATGGAATGAATGGTTTGAGGCTCTTTATGTTCCTGGAGCAAGCAGGTGCCCTTGGGCTCTACTTGCATGAGACAGGACATATGGAGATGTTACTGGTGCCCGCTAGAGCAAATCGATGATGAACGGGAAGACAGTGATACAGTGAATTGGTTGAATAGTTGAGAGTGGTAAATTTCACTAAATATTATCTAGCACTCTGAATAAAATACTGATATTACAAAATTAAATGAGATGACACCCTTTTCCCAAGAAATTTGGGAAATTTTTTTCCTCTGAGGGTGACAATAAACAAGGTGGAGTGTTGGATGACAGGCTTATCTTGCTTGGGAGCTTTGCTGTTTTATCCACTCACGGTTTAATATATTTACATGTTATTAAGCCAAGTTTCATTCTAATCAGATCTCTCTTCTATGTAAACATGGTGGCAGTTACAGAAGTCACCTTGACTCTGAATGAGTAACTTCTGACTTATTATTCCACATCTACTAAGACTTCTATGTTATCTAGATTGGGCACAGCTCCTCTTTGTACCCACTGCACCCAGAGTGGGACAGTTAGAACATTCCAGGAGAGTATCACCCTGGCTACGTTGAGACTATTGTTTAAGATTACGGGAAGTATCATATAGTTTGCCCTCAAGCAGGTGAGTGTGACCCTTTCAGTATACAGAGATCGAGATACTCAGAATCACCTTGGTGCAGATAATAAATAAGGATCTTATGGGTGCCATCTAGATTACATGAAGCCCATGAAATTATTTTTTTTCAGCCCCCTTCTCTCCAGTGTTTTACATAAGAGATAATCTAAAAGAAGGGATTAGTTTTTGGTGTAATCCTTTGTTTATACCTATAATAGGGTGTGGCACCACCCTTATGCACTCTTCTACTATCTAGAAGCTGTTTAGGGTTCTTTGCTGAAGTACCTCCCTGTCAACAGCTAGGATTACTTTGGTGTATATAAGGGGACTGACTTGAGGCACTGGCCCCTTTATTGGGTCAGGTCTCTCTTTGGTGGAACTTCTCTCAGGTTAGATCCTCTCTCTTTGCTGGGAGACTTGGATTCTCGTGTATTGTCTAAGATCTGACAAGAGCTAGAGTTCTTTCATGATATCGGATTGCAGTGGTAGAGCTTTTGTACTATTAAAAGCCTTTTTTGGAATTGTGCCGGACTTGTGAAGCTTTCATCCATTTCCTGGTGGCCACGGAGATAGAAAAGAACTTCTATCCTGATACTGTTGGGGACCCCAGCCACTCCCGACAGTGGAGGGGAGTGTATTTGAATAATAGATTCTTAGAGGTACTTTGAAGGTAAAAAGACAGTGGATGAGACTGAAAAATTTAGGAGTCATGTAAGTGGTCTTGGAAGGTAAAGGCAAACCATAGGTGAGACCAAAAAAAAAAGTCTCTAGTAATGATTTTCTTGATGAATGTGCTTTTTTTAATTGCATCTTACAGAAGCATATATATATATGCAACACTAATATGCTTGGACTTGAAGGCTGTATAGACTCTTATTTCAAGTACACAATAAGATATTAGAGAATCTGGCAGACAAAATGGCTTAATTGAAACAGTGCAATTAAAATACAAAGACTTTTTTATCAGACTATTAAATATTTCAATAGTATAACAAAAATAGTTTTGTTAATGTCAACATATGCTGGAACTGAACTAATGTTTTGTTTGTTTTCTTTATTTCTGCTTTTCAATTACACATGATCACACGATTTTTCTCCCCCCAGGGAAACATATACTAGAGTTATTTGTTTTTATTGAAAATAAGAAAATAATGATAATACCTTGTACTCTGTATTCTATTTTTTAAGCAAAAGTCAAATTATAGACAATGTGTGCAGACCGAGCATTGCATTTGATTGAAAAACTAGCTTGTGGCTGTAAATTATCATTAGTTTTATTAACTCCATTGGAAGCAATTCATACCTAGAATACCAGTAGCATCTTGGGATTTAAGGGAAGTTTTGGAAATAGAGATACTGATATATTTTTAAATAATCCATCCGTCTGTTTTACAAAAATTTTATCCTATTATGTTGCTCTGTGTATTATTGTTAGTATGTCAGGACAGTTAGTATTCTACACTAAACAGCAATGATTTCCTAAGTGGAATAATACCCTTTGGCAAACTGACATCAAGAATATCAAAATATCAATTGGGTTCTGTCTAGCACATATAGATTAAGGTAATTAGTAGGAAACCATGAATATCATCTATCATATTATAAAATTAGAAAGATGAAGTAACATTTATATGAAACAAAGAAAATCTTTGCATGTAGGGCTAGTACATAGGTAAGACCAAAAAGAAAGTAATAATAATTCCTAATTTCTGAACAATCTAAAAGTTAGGTTAATCACCAGCCCCAAATAGAAGTACACATTCTTTGAGTCACTCAGATTAAAAGCCAACTTGTGTGTGTAAGTCTAGAAATAAGTATCATTAAAAAAAAAACCCACATCAGGACTTCCCTGTCATCAGAACTCCACTCAGCAGACCGGATCATCGACGCCCACGCTGCAGCAGTTTTTTTTTTCAATCCGGCCCAGGTATGCTGATCCAGAGACTCACAGACATGGGGCAGAGCTGCTACTTGCTCTTCCTGTGCCTAGCCGCTCATGAGGCGCCCAGGAGGCGTGGCGGGTTCTAGCTGGGGCCCGCCACCCCAGCAGAACCCTCACAACAAGCCAGACAACCCTCCCCCCACTCCATGGGGCCGCCATTTTCCATATCCGGACTTCCCTCTCGTCAGAACTCCACCCAGCAGACCAGCCTATCACAGCCCAGCTCGCGTGGCCGCTTCCTACTGTGGTTCATCAATAAATGCTTTATTTGGAGGTGACTACAATAGTATGCCTCCCGCACAGCAAGCCTGGCAAGCTGCTCGTGTCGTATTTGATATGCCAAATACCAGTAACAATTATATTAGGTCATTCCTCATGACCTAATAAAATGGCTTGAGGCTCTTTATGTTCCTGGAGCAAGCAGATGCCCTTGGGCTCTACTAGCATGAGACAGGACATATGGAGATATTATTGGTGCCCACCCTAGCAAATAGATGATGAAGGGAAGATAGTGATAGTGATAGTGAAAAAAAAACCCACCACTCCTACAAGGTGACAGTTGTTATAGGATATTGCACTCAGAGCTTTGCATCTCCCTTTTATACTTTATTTTTACATTTTTAAAAATTTTCCGATTTTATTGTGGTACTGTAACCTACCATGCTGCTAATAACAGTTGCATGCATACAGTATTGCTAAACCACACCCACCACGAGAGTCAGCCTTCTTACATGAGTGTTTCTAGGTGCTCAGTACTCCCTCTAGCGACTTTTTTTCATTATCTACCCAAACAAAAATAAATTTATGCTTTTATCCTTCCATAAAAATTCACTATCATAAACAAATGTTGAATTGGTGCATAGTCTCATGATAAAAATGTCACCTCACTTTTATTTTGTCATTATTATTATTTTTTGCTTACCACTTGACACTTGACATCCTGTTATTCATCAATTTGCTCAAGTGGGCCCCAGTAACATTTCCATT
>JAJIBD010027785.1:0-91398 GCA_021461705.1 Cryptotis parvus
TACATGAATTGTTAATTGAATATGGAATCTTGATCCACATGGCAGGACAAACTTGTTGTTTGAAATAATTTGGAATCTACCCCAGGCAAGAGTCTTTTTTACTGTGGAAACCATAACTGGTTGCTTTATGTTTTGGTGTTATTCTTTTTGTTGTTGTGAAGAATCTTTCGTAGTGCCAAAGAAGATAGTACAGAGATTAAGGCACTTGCCTTACATGCTACCAAACCAGTTTAATTCCTAGCATTCCATCTGGTCTGAGGGCTGCAAAGAGTGATTTCCTGAGCACTACTGGATGGGGACCCAAACCCTCTGTGCTCCCAAAGAGGAAGTTTTGTAAAATATGGTTTTTAACCTCTAATTTGAAACTTCTCTAAAACTATAAATACAAGAGTCAGTAGGAAATGGAATTTTCGTTAATTGGAGTGGAGGAGAAAATTAGGATTCTACCTCTCATAGTTTTCATGTCATAAATAATGGTATGCATTGTATACCTCTCATAGTTTTCATGTCATAAATAACAGTATGCATTGTAACAGAGCTGCTATTGGTTGCAAATATTAGTAAATACAAGATTTAATTCATAACCCTAATGGAAGGATGTCTTCATTTTCCAGGAAAACTATCTAATGCTTAATTAGAACAATAATTGGTTTCTGTGAATTAAAATCTTTTCATTTCTAACTCTTATTTTTTGGGAGGCACACTTGGCATGCTCAGGGCTTATACCTGGCTCTGCATGAAAGGAAAGCTCTCTACCCACTGGACTACCACTCTGGCCCTAGTCCCTCAAATTCTCAAGGCTAGGAAGAGACTAGCACTTGAAAAATAAACAAATTATTTTCATTTTACTTATTTCAGTGTCCTGGAATTGAATCCAGGATCTTGTGCATAAGAGTGCATTGGTTTTACAGCTCTTTTGAAAAGGGTTTTCTCAATCTACCCCTTATGCTTCAGTTAATTGTGTGTGAAATATCAGAATTGAAGTAAACCCTTCAAATCTCTGCAATTGTAGCTACATAAAAGAAAGCTGTATCGATCGCATATGTCATAAACTATAAATGACCAGCCAGATTGAGCCCTCAGCCCACAGATTGTTTGATGAGAACAGATAGCTTTGTGACACATAGCTGCCCATTTTAGATCTTAGAAATCAAGGTTTACTTTTATTGCTATATTAGAAGCTATTTTTAAGGTTTGGGCAAAACTCAGTTACATACTACTTAGGAATAAAATGAGCTGCATGATAAGTATTAAGTTTACTTACATAGACGTTGCTAAATACATTTTGCTTTCCTTACATTCTGGTATTTTTTATTCAGTGTCTACGCTTCTAGTTATAATGTGTGAAATTCTCAGGAACATTCTTTATGGGTTTATAAAGTGTATTACGATGGAGTTAACATAGCATATTACTGGGGAAGAATAAGACTGGCTATCACCAAATTGATGCGGGGCCAGTAATGGTGGGTCTTGGCATCTGTTCATGGTTCCCAGATTCAGTATTTGAAGAACATGAAAATATTGAGTAGTAAAGTTGCTTGAACTCAGAGCTAGAAAATAGAAAAGATAATTGTAAAGTAGAGGGACATTCCTCAGCATGGGAAGAACTTAGTATAAGAATAAAGGGGACCAGAGTGATAGTGCAGTAGGGAGGGCCATTACCTTGCCTGCAGTCGACCTGGGATTAATCCCGGTGTCCCATATGGTCCCCCAAGCACCGCCTGGAGTAATTCCTGAGTGCAGAGCGAAGAGTAACCACTTTTTTGGGTCTAACACAAAAAGCAAAATAAAGAAAGAAACAAACAAACAAATAAATGAATAAATATGTGTGGCCCATTTTGTGGGGTTTTCATAAAACCGTGGCACCATTGATGCTATATTTTGACCTTGGACACACATTTCATCTGGAAGCAGCTTTGCACTCTTGGGGGCAGTTTGATCTCGCGTCTGTGCAGAAATTAAGACTGTGTCTCTTGAAAAGTAAAAATTTCTGATAGGCCAAAACTTTTCCTCCATGTTTATTGGGGGATGGGACCTGCAGCAGATTACAGGGAGTAGGCATGGTAAAAGGACGTCTCACGATTGTGTCGCCAAAGAGCATCCCATCGGTGGTTTTAAATTCTCACTTAGATAATGTGAAATCATCTGTCCATCCAGTAACTTACTTGCTTGTTGAGGTAATATTGCATTGAGCTTTGGGAACTGCCACACCCTATTGATTGGCTGATGATTCCAGTGATTGACATATATCCTACACGGCGACAGAGTTGCTCATTACCAGCACTCCTACCCCAAATTAATATTGTTCAAGTGCCAGAGCTGGGAATGCCCCTGTGTGTTAGGCTGGGCTGTAGCCTTGAAGTGTTGTTTGCTAGAAAGGTTGCTTAACTTGGGAATTTCATTCGTAAGAGCCAGGTAGCCAGGGTCAGGATCGTATGTGTGTGTGTTCATTCTAGTATGGTGCTCAGAGCCTTTCCTGGAGTTGTGCTTTAGAGGTCACCCTGGGATGTGCTTAGGAGACCATGTGGTGCCAGGACTCCCCTGTGCTAGCATGCCCTCTAGCCCTTTGAGCCACCTTCCAAAGAAACAGTCATCCGTTAAGTCAGTCATCTAATTGACTTTCAGAAGGGCAAGTTTTCATATCAGAGGTGACTTGACAAGGTTTGTTCCTACCAGCACTGTGATTCGCAGAATGGGAAGGAAAATCAGAGCTTGAGAAACAAAGTTCATCAGAGTGTAGCTTTCATCAGTATGAGCTTTCAGTTCTGAGTGCCTGTGGAGCATGGACCTCCTAACTCGGCCCCCTCTCTCCTTCCACCTCTGGGCTCTCAGCCCACATTTCCCCACCTTATTCTCTCTTGGCTTATCTTTCCAAAAGCTCTTAGAAATGAATATATCTGTGTTTTCAGAGAATCTTATCTACTATTGGTAAAGAAACTCTGACATAGCAGCCCTCTCATTTTTTTTAATGGTGTAATTTAATGATTGCATATTTTGGAAGACTGTTTTTGTGATTTGTATTTCTTATGGTAGACCAAATTTCCGCATTTTCAGATAACAATTTTTTAAGAAAGTGATAAATTACCAAGTAACTTGAGAAGCACTATATTATATATGAAGGTGACAGATTCACAGTAACAAGTTAGCTCCTCAGCGAACATTGTTAAAACCTTTTAGAGCACAGGTTCTCAAAATCTGACTTAGGAACCACCCAAGGGACCTGTTAAAAAAATTCAGATTTTTTACGTCTCACCTGCAGAGTTTCTGACTAGGTGAGTAAGACAGGGATTCATTTAAATATCCTAGTTGCTCCTTTGCTGATTGAGTCTTTTACCACCCTTTGAAAATCATTCTCTAGATTCTTTTATCTCAAAATGTTCTGTTTTCAAAAGTTATGTCAGAATGCCTGCAGTTAGTATCAAGATAGGGCCTAGAACGATATCTCTCTAACCTCCAAATCACAGCATTTCGATGAATAATTCTGTGGTGAAAAAGAGATCTTGGGATCACTATAGTCCTAACACTTAAAGAAAGAAGATCAACTTCTCTGTGTTTCCATGTTACAATAAGTAAGCCAAATTCAGTTATATCTAGTCAGTACCATAAAGATGACAACTTGGGTAACTTACATACTCTGGTGCCTGGTAATTGCTGTGGTTGTATGTGTTATGATGAATTCCATTAGCTTAGGTGATTCTGAAATATATTTGAGTACTTAAAGTGTTGATAAGATTGCCAGGAATCTGGCCAAAACAGGCTTGCCTTTACACTGATAATTAGTAAAGGTAAGTAATCGGTACATGTTGACTGATTATGATTGTCTTCATATATTAAGCTTTTACTTTTCTCTTTTTGCTCTACATAATTATCACTCTATCATAAACGTTACAGAAGTCTGGTAACTTATATACACAGGTCTTCAAATGTAATTAATATGAGATATTCAAGTTTTATTCCTTGCTTATCGGATGTTTGTAATATTGTAACATTGATATGGCATATTGATATATTGTAGGATTTCAGTAGCTTTTCATAATTTATTAGGGTGGCTTTAATCTGACTATTTTAAGAGTGCTTTTGTTTTTGCCAAGTAACAAAGATACTAAATTTTATGAACATATATAGGTTGCTGTACCTGTGAGGGCAGAAACATGTCTTAATCTTCATTCCCTAAAACATCCTGAAAGAATGCAACTCACTTTGGCAGAAGAACAAATAAATGGACAGTGATTTAAATCTCCTCGTACCATATTGATTTGAAACATAATGCAACTGGATTGTTTTCATTAATCAGCTGACTTGACAAGGATCAATACTTTTCATTGACTTAGAACAAGTGCTCCTAAATCTTTGTGCCTAGCACAATCTTTTATAAATATTGATCTCCAAAAATTTATTGCTACTTTTAAATACAATATTTTAAAGACATGAAGTGAGGCCTACTTTTGAATGTCAATCCACTGGGCACAATCTCGTGTAAAAGATCATGAAATGACATAGAATATTAAATAAGATTATTATAGCTAAATTAAAAAATAGCAGTCTCAGGCCAGATGTTGCTCACTGTTAGAATGTTTTTTCTGTATGTTGAGACCTTGGTTCAGTTTTCAGCAACTCATTTGCCCCCCCAAGCATTGATCTAGGAGTAGATAGAACCTGAATACTGCTGCATGTGACCACAAAATCAAAGCAAAATAAAATAAAAAACAAAAATAATGACTAAAATTTTTAGTCTCTTAAGGAATTATTTGCTAAATAATGATATGCCCAAGTTTAACTTATTAAAAATTTCACATCACAAGAAATAGTGACTTGCAATTTGGTATCTGCTTTCCTAAGAAATTCTTAACTGAGTTATGAAAGCTCAAGAATGTGTGAAAAGCAATTGCTTGAATCCAATGTGAAGGATAAAATTCTATATTTAAGGAAAAATAAAGGAGTAGAGTATGAAGCCGCGGACATGGCAAAGGGAAAGAGGCTTAAGGAAATATTGAAGAGAAGGAGGAGTAGGAGGAGAGGCAATCTGAGGCAGATTGTCGGGGAGTCCGACAGCGATAATGGAAGTTCCTGTGAGGAACAGACATAAGTACAGATGAAACCTCCAAAAATATTTTCTTCTGAGAGATTCTGAAAGTTATATTGTCTCTGACACAGGGGTGAAGTTTTATTTTACAGCAACCATATTTTTGTTTTGGCTGAGTTTATTGTCCTTTGCATTGTATATCTTAATCCCTTTAAGATAGAGCTTTTTTTTTTTCAGCTTTGTGCATCAGAAATCACCTTGGGAGTCTAAAAAAACACTGGAGGGTGCCTGAGGGTTAGATTTAAAATAGAAGGCCTCAGTAATAATCAGCAGGACCTTTTTAGTATATGAATGCTATTGCATAAAATATCAAGGATAGGAACTTTGGGAGTCATCTCCAATAATAAAATAGTGTAAAAAACTAATAGATATATTATACTGATAGTGAGTTTTCCTTTCAAAATTTGCTTTAACACATTTTGGGGTGGGGGCTGGGGTTCACTCTTGGTAGTGTTTGGGGTTGAACTGGTATCAGCTGCATGCAAATGCAAGTACCTTAATCCCTGTAACATCTCTCCAGCCCTGCTTTTGTAGATTTTTATGTTCATTTTTACTACACACTGAGTGGAGTGAACCCAGAATACATGGTGGCTGTAATTTCAGTTTGAGTGTAATAGTTGACTTTTGAAGTTAAGCATCCATAAGTATAATATCAGGGTAGCCTCAACTACTATTGAGTATGCCATTGAGAGGTGATGTACATCAAATGTACATTTGTTGCAGATGTCTTAGGTCGCCATTTCTTCAAAGCCTTTGGTATATTCTGAGAGACAACCAAGATTTATACTCTTAGCCATTTCCTTTCTCAAGAAGAATTGACAAACAACAGTGGCCTATGTTTAAGTTACTGTATTATATGGAAGCAAAGATATGGTACAAGTGAGTTAAAAGTAGATCTAGGTCCTATATCTTCATCTGCTTCTTAACTATGTCCACTAATCAAGCTGTTCACATCTTCTCTTTCTTGTTAATGATAATCATCTATTTTTTTGTGAATGTCTCAAAAGATTTTACAGGAAATACCAAATAGGAATTGAATGTATTTCTTTGGAACAAAGGTTTCTTGCTTTTAAAGTAATTAAAGTTGAATACTAAGCCATAATAATAATAAAAAGGTAGGAAATGTTTATCTAGAGATAGCCCTCTTAAAGTCCTTGGAGAAAAGTGAGTAGATTAGATTTCCCCAGAGATGGAATATCATGCATGCATGTTTCTAATTATGAAGAAATAATAATTATAAACAAATAGGAAACAGTACATTTAATCTTGCCTTGCTTGTCTTGGTGATTTATTCTGATTATCTTTAGCTGCTGAGTTGTTGCTACCAAATTGCTCCACACATTGAAAAAGATTTTTATTGATTCTACCATTATGAGTGTAATCAAGTCTGCTGACAGTGTGCTTACATGAGAGGGATAAGATGTGCTTAGGCTCCAGTACTTGTTTGTATTAGTAATCACAGCATGGTGTTTAAATATTCAGGGAAACTCTTGGTTTCACTAACTGAGAATTAAGAAAGACCAAAAATTCCATGTTGAACCTTCATATCACCACGGTTCTCTATTTTATATAACCAAGAGAAGACATTTATTTTTTTAATTTGACTCACTATGATTTACATTTCTGCTAATGATAGGGTTTCAAGCCTGGGGCATTCTAGCACCACATTCTCCACTGCTTTCCTCTACCTTTGTCTCAGGGACCCCTCCCTGTTATCCCTCCCACTGGGTAAGTTTAGTTGTAGAAGCCATTTCCTCTGATTCTCTTGTCTTTAAGCATTTTATTCTGATACTATGTTCCTTTATATTCCATATGTGAAATAAATAATTCTGTATCTTTCCTCTCCTTTTGGCTGACTTCAATCAACATGATACCCTCCAGACATGCAGTGCAAATTGCATAATTTCATTATGTACATAGAGGAAGAAGTCCGAGTGTGTGTGTGTATGTATTCAGTTTGTATATCCAGTCATCTTTTCACAAGCATTCAGGTTGTTTCTAGATCTTAGTTATTGTTAATAGTAGTACAATGAACATAGGGGTGTAAATGAAGACTTAATTTTTTTTTTTGCTATCATCCATTTAATATTGAGCTACTTACAAAACTGGTTACTGTGCTTAACTTGTGCATATCAAAAAGTAACAGTCAGTTTGCTATTCTCAATATACAAAAAGAGGATGGGGAAAAATGAAACAATCACATAAGAGGGATTTGTCCTTTACTTGATGATATCAAATCTGAGAGCATCCATTATATACCTTTTGAAATAGGGATTTGTAAGACAAGTTAATTACTAAAGAAAAGCTCTGGGAGTCTTCTGAAGAAGTCATGCCTTTCTTTTTAGAGGGTTAATGTTTTAACTCAGTCCCACATGTGCGAGCTATATAATTACAGATATTTAAATGTCTCCCTCTATCCCTTATACTTGAATTTGCTATAAAACTATAGAAATACATTCTTTAAGTACTATAAATTATTTATAGTATTTTTATAGGGGTTTTATGTTGGACTTTTGCTTCTTTCTGGAACTCAATGTATAAAATGGACAGTTGAGCACTAAATTAGAACTTAGGGACTATCATGAGTCTTGGATGCTTTGTTTTCTTAGTGAAAACTTAAGCCAGTATTCAAGTGTGAATATTGTCAGTGTTCTTCTTAGACTGCAGTGTACCTACAAAGCACTTCTCTCCTCAGCAAGTCAATTCTAATTCAGTAGGTCAGGGTGGAGCCCACAATCTGTTTTTACTCCCCCTCAATTCCACTGTATTTTAATATTAGCACCTTTCCATTTCCAATCCAATAACTTGCATCCCCAGTATGGGCACCTTTTATCATTTGTGTTATATTTTCTACTTTGAGTAGGGCTTCTGTTAATCTGCCACATAGATTACAGACAGTTATTTTCTCATATAGCGGAGAGTAGAAGTAGGACAGACTTCAGATCTGATTTTGCAATTGCACTAAAGAGCAGGTTCTTTACTATTATATACACACAGGGTAAAAATCCCAGATGTCTCCACATTCTTACTGGTCTAAACTGAGTCCACTTACAACTTAGTTATTAACAAGCAACATTAAATGATCATGACTTTTTTTGGGAGGTGAGGGCTGCCCTTGCCTTTGTTCAGTGCTTGGTTCTGCTCTGCACTTAGGGAATCAATCTTGGTGGGCTTGAAGTGCCATGAAAGTCCGGGTCAGCTATGTGCAAGCTATGTATCCCCTACTTTGCTCCAGTCCCCTAAATGGTCATGATTGACAGGCATTATAGAATATGTTGGAGCAGCCAACCATATTTTCCACTAGTGCTTGTTCTAATTTTTTTTATTTAAAAGGTTAATTTTATAGGGATTGTTCATGAAACACTCTACCATTTTCACTGTGTAATTTTATTCACTTTTGTGGCATAACAACCATGTGTGATGATAGTTATCATCTATATTCAGCCCAGAATATTTTTACTTTCTTATGTATATTCCAATATCTTTCTGGAAAATTCAGCTTGAAATCTTGGACAAAGTCTCAAATTCAATATAGTCTAAAATTGTGCTTACTGTCTTTACCTAAAACACCAACTCTTCTATTTGCAGTACGTTATGACTCTTAACTAGAATCTGAAGAATCGTCTTTGATCACTCAGTTCATGATCTCTCGGTCTTTCTCCATTCCCTGTTTGCTGCTGACTCACTTTGGAGTTCTTCTAGTGATGAGTGTTACTTCTATTCTTTCCATTTCTACTCACACTGCTCTCTCTCAGTTGCAGGTTCATCTACACATCTAAGTTAACTTTTCAGGAGGAGGATATTATGTGGAATGTGGTAGTGGTTGTGATGTCGATGATAACTAATCTATTTTATGGCCTTCCTATGTGCCATGTATTGGTCAGTGCTTTAAATGATTTAGGCCACAGAGAGCCACTGTGCGGTAAATTCTCAAAACTTAAGTTTTTATTAAAAAGTCAACAAGGAAATTTAATTTTAATTTAATGAGGAACAGAAACTAAGTTGCCCAAAGTTTCAGTCTATGCATACTTTTATGCCATATAACCCCTTGAGCTAGCTATGGTTTTACTGCTGCAGGTGAAATATTCCAGTGAAATATTTTCTCCAACAGTATCAGAATTTCCAAGAAGGCTGGAGCCATTATTATTAATATTTAATGTTAAGTACAGTAGGCACAAAATTTATATTAGGGTAAGCATTGAAAAGAATGAGAATTTTTGGTGTAGTATTTATGGATAACAAAATGAGTCCTACGTTTCTCAAACTCAAAGATGTAATATTCTGGCATCTTTAAGAAAGAGGTCTTCCCAAGTTTTTCTGAATTCAAAATTTATGAACAGATGACTTGTTCAGGACACATAATCCAGGTTACCTCATTTATTTATTTATTTTTGTTGTTGTTGCTTTTTGGGTCACACCTAGCAATGCTCAGGGGATACTCCTGGCTCTGCACTCAGGAATCACTCCTGGCAGTGCTCGGGGGACCATATGGGATGCTGGGGATCAAACCTGGGCGGCATAGGCCGGCCGCATCCAAGGCAAACACCCTACCCGCTGGACGATTGCTCCAGCTCCTGTTGGTTTAAATGAGGTTACCTCATTTAAACATAAGTCTTCAAAGAGATACACACGTGGATAGGGGCCTGGATTAAGCCAGCTGACAGAAACATGCCTCCTCTGTGATCCTGTGTTTGGTTCCCAGGAAAACGCACACACACATGCACGCATGCACACACACACCACTTCACATTAATGTTTATTGTAACCCAGTGTTTAGTTCTGACACAAAGTGCTGTAACTAGGTCAAATATTCAGCAGGATGGTGGGTTAATATAATCTGTCTTCATATAATAGAATGGTGCTAAAAAGAATAAAAAACAGACTCTCATAAAATGTACTCAAATGAGTGAATATCATATGAATTCTACTGAGCAAAAATAACCAAAGTTTATAATACATAATTGTATTTCTTTGAAATTGTAGAATAGGAAAGTTATTCTCTGTAATAAATTAAAATCAGTAGTGGCCTGAGCAGATAATAAAGAATTTTATAGAAAAGGAAGCAGAAAGAAATGTTCTTGTATAATGCTTTATAACTTATATTCAGTGGTAGTATTTACCCAGGTGTAGGCAATTTTGAAAATACACTAATCTTGAATATTTGGAATCTGTGAATGTTATTGTATGGCAGTCACATGCAATTTGGGTGGGGGATGCGTTGGTGGAAAGGAGACCCAGTGATGCTTCTGGTCCTTTCCTAATAGAGTTCTTGGGAGCCAATTCTGGAGGTGCTTATGGAACCATTCATATACAGGGTATTGAATCAGGCTCTCCCACATGCAAAGCATACACTCCAACACTTTAAAGCATCTACCTGGCCCCTCCTTTTTTATTTATTTTTGATTTTGAAAGGAGCCAACAAAGGGCCCGAAGAGACAGTACTGGAGTTAATGTGCTAATGCCCTAGCCTTGCATCTAGCGGATCCTGATTTTGTCCCTGTTGTACATATGGCTCCCTGAGCACTACCAGTAGTGACCCTGAATTTAGAGCTGGGAGTTGATCATGAGCATAGCCGAGTGCAGCTCACCACATTCCCCACTCCCCATCACCCCCACAAAAACACACACACACACACACACACATGCACAATGGCCAGCACCTGATATGGTGGGGGGTATGTGTCAAGAATAGTTTCAAGATGAAAAATAACAAGATGTTATGCTAATGGAAATTACCTAATTGAAGAAAATTATCAGTAAAGAAAATGGTAGAATTTGTGACATGATGAGTCTTGAGTAAGAGAGGGTGGGATTAATTTTACAGTCCTGCCCTCTCTTAGGTGGGGCTTTCTGCTTTAGAAAGATCATGGACAGGTCAGGACTTCTAGCTGCAAAGAGGGATGGTATTTCATTGCATTTTTCTCAGCCCAGAACACTCTTCTGTTCTTCATGTTCCCTGAAGCAGTAGGGAACCAGTGCAACAGTTAATCATTTGAGTAATGGAGGAGGAGGAGGAACACGGATTTTGAGGAAGTGTAGGGCCATCTTCATCAGAATCATCAGAGTCTTGACGCATGTTAAAGCAAATTTATCGGGCCCACCCAGAGCTTCTGGTGCAGAAGACTGGGAGTGTGACACATTATTAGAATAAGCTCTTTCAAATTAGACAGGGTGTAAAAAAAACTTTAGTTTTTCAGATTTTACATATTTTAGAACCATGATGTGATTAAAAATGATTCCTCTAAGAGGGTGGAGCTGTGACTAGTAAGTAGGCCAGGCTGCTACTTCAGGCCCTGATTCCTCCTGCATGTCCTATGGTTCAAATAAGGAAGAACAGTGGAAAGCAGTGGGGCCACTGGTGAAGGGGGTGCTGACGGGGCCAGAGCAATAGTACAGCAGGTAGGGCATTTTCCTTGCACAAGGCTGACCTGGGTTTGATCCCCGACATCCCATATGAGCATTGCCAGGAGTAATTCCTGAGTGCAGAGCCAGTAATAACCCTGAGCATCCTAGGATGTGACCCAAAAGCAAAAAAAAAAAAAAAAAAAAAGGAGGGACAGGCGCTAAGAGGAGCAAGTTAAATAAAGGAAAAGGTAGGATTACTAAAGCAAGTAGTTTTAAAAAAACTTTATTTAAACACCATGATTTACAAAGTTGTTCACAGTACATTTGTTTCAAGTATTCACTTCCAACACCAGTCTCACCACCATTGTGGCCATCCCACCAAAGACCTTCGTTTCCCACCTCCCTACCCCATGCCTGCTCCCTTAGCAGACTCTAATTATAATCCTTATTACAGCATATGTCTTGGAGTGGTATTGCTAAAACCATGAACTTTTTATGGAGTTGTTATGTATGAATTGGACCATCTGTGTTATTGCTTTCACTTACTGAACTTATTAAACATAGTGGACTTCTACTTAAATTTTTAACAAAGTTGTTTAATTTTTACAAATACTCAATATACCCCAAACCCACCAGCATTGCAACTGTGGACCACAATTATTTCAGACTTTACCAACCACAAGGAAGTTTTTTTTAACTTAATCTTGGTTTTTTGTGTTGTGGTAAGTGAGTGTAAATAAAAAAAAGCATCTATTTTATTCAGTGTGCACAAACATCGCCTTGGGTTATAAGGCTTTGTTTTGGATTCCTACTTAAAAAGTTTTGGCGTCAGAAATATAGAGATGTTACTTTCTTCAGTTACTCTATGTAGACCCTCTGATTTCTGTCATTGCTTTATTGGCCATAAGTTCTTGATACTTAAAATAAGTAAACTGCTATGTATAAGTAAAAGTGTTCTGATCTTTTCAGAATTTATATTTTAAACACCAATGATTATACTCAGTGCATTTAAAAGAAGCTGCAGATCCTATTGGGTACTTCAAGATGGGTAACTGGACAGTTGTATTTGGCTGAAAGTAGTACTACTCACATTTGCTTGCCACTTAGGACTATGGATCCTTGATTATGGAATTTGGCTCTTTCTGGGACCAGAGAGAGAGAATATAGTGGGCAAGGCACGTAGACAGACCCAGTTCTAATCCTGGTGCCACATATAGTCCCCTGAGCATAGAACTGCCAGTAATAAGCCTGTATACCACCAGGTGTGGCAAGAAAAAACCCCAAGGAAATAAAAATTAAGATTATCAATTACTTGGAAGCAGCTTTTTAAAAGTGCTGTATTTTCTGCCCACATAAAATTATTGAACTAATTTTTAAATTAAAACATAGTATATAAAATTTGTTTCTGACTGTAGTTTATTCAAGAAGAAAAATTGGCAAGAATATTAATATCAAATCATACAAAAGAATAAATGCCTTAATTTAACAATTCAATAGCCTTTAGCATATGGCATAGTAGTTCCATATTTGAAAAGAATTCTCAGCAGTTGATTTAAAATGACATTTTTGGGCAATAAAGGAAATTCATGCGATATACTACAATGTGGATGATTCTTGAATGTTTATGCTAAGTTAAAGGGCACAAAATACCAGTATATTGAACTGTCCTGGATAGGGAAATGACTACAGACTTAATGGTCACTTATTAAGTGTGGTGAGAATAGGTGCTGATTACTATTATAGAGACTTTTGAGGAGCAGGTAATAAAATATCCTCATAATTGTGGTTATGATTGAGCAACTATGACTACAGAAATCTATTAAATTACTCCTCATAAATGAGTGGTGAATCAAATTCTTTGTAAACTGTAGATCAACAAAGTCCCAGAGTAGTTCCCCAAACACTTCCCAGCATTTTGTAGAAGCTCATCATCTATAGTGTGGTACACCTGGGGCTGCAGTGATAGCATTCGCCTTGCATGGGGTTGACTTGGGTTTAATCCCGGCATCCCATATGGTCCCCTGAGGACCACCAGCAGTAATTCCTGAGTGCAGAGCCAGGAGTAACCTCTGAGCATCGCTGGGTGTGAAACAAAAAGAAAATAATAATAATAACAACAACAACAACAATAATAATGAAAATGATAAATTACAATCATAATAATAATATGAGATGATGAGGATAATAATAATAATAATAATAATAATAATAATAATAATGAATGGTGCATCTTCTTTTGTGGGCAATTGACTTACCATTATCACAAACTTTCCCTGTGGGTTTCTTTCCATTCATCTTCCCCCTCCTCTCTTACCATATGTATAAACTGAGCATTTTGAGATGAACGAAAACTTGACCTGTGGGAGTTTTAAAAGCTGATTTACTTTTTTAGCAAAATCTTAATTAACCGATCTGTAAAAAAAATCCAGATGGTATCTATCTCATATAATTAAACTCTAAAACATTTTCTAATTATCTACATTCTTCAACACCCTCCATTTTTCCTTTGTTTTTCTAAAGTAAATACACCACTTGATTTCTAATCCTTAAGTATAATTTTCTCATAAGAAAATTTTTATTAGATGCCTAGTGTCTTCAAATGGTAACTTATGAACCAGAAGCATCATCATTACAAGGGCAACTGATTTAAGGCTGATCCTCTAACTTCTAGAGCTACTAAAGAATCACTAAACCCACTTTTCAAAGTAATGATTTATCAGCTGGAACCTGGAAATGCATGCTTTGCCAGTTTTGCTTTCCTCTGTGACCCAATGCATCTTATGTTCCTTAAACTTTGAGAATTGTTATTAACTTAGAAAAGACTCAGGCCCTCTGTGACACTTCACTACTGTTCCTGCCTTCTGCATTTATTCTTCCTGGATCCTGGGAAACATTGCCTTTATTCTGTTTTTTATTTGTTTTGTTTGTTGAGTCACACCCTTTGCTCAGCAATTACTCCTGGGGCTTGGGGGACTTTATGAGGTGCCTTGATTGAACCCAAGTTGGTTGCATGCAAAGCAAGCATCCTAATTGCTATGGTCTGCCTTTAGTCTTTGCTTAGTGAAGAGTTAGGCTAAATATATCTATTTAGAGATAGTTGTACTTTTCTGAAGATTCTGCTTTTCTTTTGGAGGCTTTGGGGACTATACATGGTAGTGCTCAGTACTAGCTCTATATTCATATTTGGTACTGGTATTTGATCCAGAGGTGGCCACATAGAAGGCAAGTGTCTTACTTCTTGATGACCTTTCTGGCCTTATTTTATCTTGCAAATTGCTTCTAATATCTTATATCGTAATTTATTTTATATTTCTCCCTGTTCCACATCTTTCAGTGCAATAAATTGGGTGAATCTAGGTGATATTTTAAATAGTATACATTCTGAATTTTCTAGGATGAATAAAATATATTTAATATTTTTTATTTTCATTTATCTTAATACTATATTTAAATACCATGGTTTACAAAGTTGTTCATAATACAGTTATGAGCTTTTTCTGTTCCAAAACCAGTGCTATCACCTAAATGACCTTCCCAGCATCATTATTCTCATTTTCCCAGCCCCGTCCAATTCTGCCCTCTGTCCAGCACAATTTGTTTTACATTTTAACAAATAAATTGCTAAAGAATGAGTAAGAATAATTCAGCAAAAGACAAATTGTGGAAATTGTTATATCTCACCATGGGATTGTTAAATCTTTGAGGATTTACTAAAATGTTGCTGGGAGAGACTTCTTGTGTTACTGTTAGTAGAGTTTAGTTGGCTTCTATAGTCTTTTCCCACCTAATTTGGTTTCCTCCTACTGGAATTTAGGCAGTTTTTTTTTTTTTTTTTTTGGGAGGGTCACACCCAGCAATGCTCAGGGGTTTCTTCTAGCTCTGCACTCAGAAATTACTCCTGGCCGTGCTTGGGGACCATATGGGATGCCAGGGGATCGAACCTGGGCCTGCATGGGCCAGCCGTGCAAGGCAAATGCCCTACATGTTGGACTATCGCTCGGGCCCCTAGGCAGTTGTTTTTAAGCATATATGTTTCTCAATAAACGTTTTAGCTCTCCAATTATAGTATTTTTCAGTCTTACACAACTGCCCATTGTTCTAACTCTTAAATAGCTTTCTGCTTTGTTAAATTTGAGAATAAATATATATAAATTTTTGCTTATTTTATAATTGAACAAAATAGCATTTTGTAGCATTTAAATTGTTGCTTGAGCACTTCATTAATATAATCTAATATTTACCTTGTAACTTCTAGAACTTAGTTTTTATTGAAAATAAATCTTTGAAAGTTATAGTACTGTTTGCTACAGAAAAATGGAGATCTATCCTCTGTATTTGTATTTGTAGATAATAGAGAAATTATTTACTTAGACTGTTTTTATATGTATTATTAGATAGAATTTTTTTTTTTAGTATAAGGAATTAAATCCCTAAGCCTTGCAAATGGAAGATGTGCTTTCCATAACGAAAAAACTCAGGAACTGGACAGCTTATGGGGGTTTAGGCTCATGCATTGATGGGCCAACGCAAGTTTAATCCCCTGCATCACATGGTCCCCTGAGCAGGATCCTCTGAGATACGGCCCTGGATACCTACTGAGTACTGCAGGAGTAACCTGGGAAATCACCAGCACCACACGGACTTAGCAACGTATCCTCAAATATCAGCATTGAAGTACAGGTCCACCAGGCTTGGAATTACTGGGAAGATCCCTGAGACATCCTGAATACTTTTTGGAAAATCACTCCCTCCTCCCCACTCAAAAATTTTGTAACATTTCATAGTATTGTTTTCAGAGTGAAGTGTTCCCTGAATATAGTTTCCAGATGAAAGTGTGAAATTCAAATATGTTCATAAGAGTCGAACACTGTTATTAATTTAAAATATTGATTATTTGTATTTCATTTACAAATGAAAGCCTTACTGTTTGCTAGTTTTCAATTTCTTAATTTTAACTCAACAATACTAAAGAAGTACTGATCGTGCCTATTACTTCTATCTCTATGATTGACAACCAATTTTTTTGCTACTGTTGCTTTTGGGGACCACATCCAGGAGTGCTGAGGGCTCATTCTAGACTCATTGCTCAGGGTACTACCAGTGTACTCAGGCACCACATCCCAGGGTTCTAACCTGGGAAGGCCATTTCAAAGGCAGGTGTCTTAACCCCTGTACCATCTCTCTGACCCTTCCAGACAGTTATTATTCAGGGATACTATATCTGGCATGGGGTAAACCACTGCTCATTTGAACAATTGGAATTTCATGCCATAAGATATCTTATTATCTTGTAGACTTTAAATTTTTAGTCTAGGGCTGGAGCGATAGCCCAGCGGGTAGGGCATTTGCCTTGCACGCAGCCGGCCCATGCCAGCCTGGGTTCCATCCCGGCATCCCATATGGTCCCCCGAGCACCGCCAGGAATAATTCCTGAGTGCAGAGCCAGGAGAAACCCCTGAGCATTGCCGGGTGTGACCCCAAACGCAAAACAAACAAACAAACAAACAAACAAATAAATAATCTTTAGTCTATAAGTAAGTTCTCTTTAATAGGCCCCTTTCTGTCTCATTGGCTACTCCCTTTTGCCAACTCATTTTTCTTGCTATATTTTATTTATAACTTGCCGGCCCCAATTCTTTCTTGTAGTATCCCCCAAACTAGTTTGTTAATGGACTGCCTGAAATCTACAGCTCCATTACATAGCATGTCCTCTATGGGCTCATTATGTTCATACTTTCCTGTTATGTTATCGCCAGCTCAGCAAACACAAGCCAAGAATGCCAGGGACAGTTCTGAGTGCTGGAGGTATACCATGAATCAGAATGCCAAACTCCAGCCCAGAGGACCCTTCTGCCCCAACCGCTAATCATAAATCAGTATGACAGATGCAAAGAAATGTGATCCTGGGGAGCACTGAGCGGAGACCCCTTGTTTTCCCTGAGAGGGGTGCTCCGGGTGATTTATTAACAGTCTGCTTTCACCTTCTTGCCTCCATTCTCTCCCCAGAGGCCTTGTGTCCTTTGTAAATGACCCTCAGACATCCTTAGACAAATCTGTCACAGAATTGAGCACATTGCTCTCTTCCCTGAGGATAATCCCTACCACATGACTGGAACTCTACCCCAGTATTCCCTGCTTGTTTGCCTTGTTCACATCTGATGAAAAGGGCCAGAAATAACTTCTCTCTGTTTTTCTATCAGTCATACTTGTCGAGACCCAGAGTCTTCCTAAAATGGAGGTGTCAAATCTGTGGTGAGCTCTGGGTTCCTGAACAGGTGTAGGAAAGGGGAGAAATGATTTCAGCATATAAAATGGTTGGAACCAAGGGAACCTTGGATGGAATGAAATAGACTCCAGCAATAATGCGAATGATGAAAGTGGGAGCTCCGTTGAATGACTTATTTGAATACGTAGCAAGAGTTCCATCCACCGTCATGACATCTGTTTCCTGATTCTTCACTTGCTCCAGTGTTCTTTCTTCAAATTTTGTGGTATAATGACCCGTTAATGACAAGTAATCCATTGTATCACTTGATTTGGCTATATAAATGACAGTTAAATAAATCTCATCCCTATTAGTGCAAAGATATCTATAAAAATGTGTGTATAGTCTGACGTGAGCTTATAATGTGTGTAGAGTCTCAAAAGTCATTAATTTCCCTAGTACAAAAGAAAAGGGAAAATAAAAATTTGGGTCATCTTGGGGCCGGGCGATAGCCCAGAGGGTGGGGCGTTTGCCTTGCACGCGGCCGGCCTGTGCTGGCCTGGGTTCAATCCCGGCATCCCATATGGTCCCCGAGCACCGCCAGGAGTGATTCCTGAGTGCAGAGCCAGGAGTAACCCCTGAGCATCGCCGGGTGTGACCCAAAAAGCAAAAAAAAAAAAAAAATTTGGGTCATCTTAACATGATAAACTTAGCTTTGTAGAGAGGAAAAGGGAAAGAAATAAAGAACCTGCCATGGAGGCAGTCTGGGGGGGGGGAAGGGAACCGGGGACATTGGTGGTGGGAGATGGGCACTGGTGGAGGGACGGGTGCTGGAACACTGTATGACCAAAACCCAAATATGAACTTTTAATTGTATATCTTTTTAATTGTATATCTCACTGTGGTATAATAAAATACTTAAAAAACATAACTTTGTAGTTATCACTCAGAAGCTCTAATTGAAGATAGAAATGAGGAATTAATTCTGTGTCTCATTGTAACAACCTGTTTGGATATTATCTTTATTCACATACTGAGTATCATCAATGAAAAGGTTAATCCTTTTTAACTAGTTCATTTCTTTTCTTTCTTTTTTTTTTTTTTTTTTTTTTGCTTTTTGGGTCACACCCGGCGATGCTCAGGGGTTACTCCTGGCTTTGCACTCAGGAATTACTCCTTGCGGTGCTCAGGGGACCATAAGGGATGCCGGGGATCGAACCCAGGCAGCACAGACCGGCGCGTGCAAGGCAAACGCCCTACCTGCTGGGCTATTGCTCGGCCCCTTCTCTCAGTATTTAATATAAACACTTCACTTTCTGATCATCATTTACACATTTCTTTAGGCACTAATATAAGGAACTACTACTTAGCCATTATTCAACTTACAGATTATTGATTCATAAACACTTCTGATTCAGTTGTGTCTCCTAAGAATGGCATTTGTTACTGAAATACTTTAAAGAAAACCTAAAATCTACTTTGCTCACAACTGCATAAGAACTTATTAAAAATAATTGTTACAAAAATAATTATTTGGAGGCAAGGGATGTAACTCTCAGCCACATAACATTTGCATGTGTCAAACTGGATTCAATCTCCAGCATCCCATTTTCCCCTTTCAAGCTCTTTTGATAGCATAAATAGATGCCCAATGAATTTCTCCATCGAAAGAATCAAGACTTGAGTAGTGAATCCCCTGGATTAGTGCTCACGTTCAATAATTACTTCAATAAAGCTTCATGTCCTGAAGACTGTCCTGCCAGGTCAGCTGTGGTCAGCATCACTGACTTGATTCTGTATTGTCATGAGTTTCTTTTTTTGTGACCCTTCTCCTGAATTTTCCCATTTTAGATTTCTGCTGAATACTGTATAGATTCTTTCATAGCTTTCTAGCATCATTGGCGAATTTTATCAATACTTTTTTTAAATTACTTAGGATTTATTTAAATAAAAAGGAAATAAAGATCACTAGAATCTTACCTGTGGTCACTTGACATTCTGTTATTCGTCGATTTGTTCGAGCGGGCGCCAGTAACATTTCCATTTAACCATATCACGTACCAGTGTAGCCCAATGGCATCTGGTTGCATACCTGATACCTGTGGTTGCATACCTGATACTTGATACCTAATACCTGGGGTATCAGGAGATAAAAGCTCAAAATCCCTAGTTCCCTCTCTCTCTCTCTCTCTCTCTCTCTCTCTCTCTCTCCTGCTTTTTGGGGTCATACCAGGTGATGCTCAGGGGTTACTTTTGGCTGTACACTCAGGAATTATTCCTGGCAGTGCTTGGGGTACATATGCGATACCGGAATTGAACCCAGGTCAGCTGCATACGAGGCAGATGTGCTACCCACTGAACTATTGCTCTGACCCCCAAGTTCCTTCTGTTTTATTGTTAAAAGTAAATTTTCAAATTCATATAGTTGAATTATATCATATAAATTATATTCTTTTTATTCAAAAATAAAAATAGAGCACTCAGCTTTATTCTTTGTGAATTCAGGCAAGTTTCTTAATAACTTTGAATTTCTCTAATACATGGAGAGTTCCTAGACATTGATTTATTATATCTCTTTTTTTTTTTTTTTGGCTTTTTTTTGGGCCATACCTACCAATGCTCAGGGGTTGGTTACTCCTGTTTCTACACTCAGGAATTATTCCTGGAGGTGCTCTGGGGACTATATACGATGCCGGAGATTCAACCTGGGTTGGCTCCATTCAAGGCAAAGGCCCAACCCTCTGTGCTGTCGCTCTGGCCCTGCCCTACATATTACTGGAATATAAACACCCTTTTTTATTTTTTTTTTTGCTTTTTTTTTGGGGGTCACACCCGGCAACACTCAGGGGTCACTCCTGGCTCTGCACTCAGGAACCACCCCGGCGGTGCTCAGGGGACCATATGGGATGCCGGGATCAAACCCGGGCCGGCACAGGCCGGCCACGCAAGGCAAACGCCCTACCCGCTGGGTTATCGCTCCTGCCCCTAAACACCCTTTTTTTGCAAGGAGTCCAAAATGGAGTAAGGAAAGCCTCTTCAACAAGTGGGGTTGGAAAAACTAGGCAGCGACATGTAAAAAAATGAATTTGGACCTCTGTCTAACACCATGCACAAAAATCAGATCTAAATGGATTAAAGATCTCAATATCAGGCTTGAATCCATAAAGAACATGGAAGAAAATATGGGAAAAACCCTCCACGACATTGAAGCTAAAGGCATCTTCAAAGGTGAAACATCACTAACAAAGCAACTAGAAGAAAAGATAAACATATGGGACTACATGAAACTAAAAAGCTTCTGCACCTCAAAAGAAACAGTGACTAAGATACAAAGGCAGTCCACAGAATGGGAAAGAATGTTCACCCAATACCGATCTGATAAAGGGTTAATACCCAGGATATATCAGGCACTGGTACAACTATATAAGAAGAAAACAGCTAACCCCATTAAAAATGGGGAGAAGAAATGAACAGAAACTTCAACAAGGAAGAAATTCGAATGGCCAAAAAACATATGAAAAAATGCTCATCATCACTAATCATCAGAGAGATGCAAATCAAAACAACAGTGAGATATCATTTTACACCACAGAGACTGGCACATATCCCAAAAGAGCAAGAGCAACAAGTGCTGGCGTGGATGTGGGGAAAAGGGGACACTCATCCATTGTTGGTGGGAATGCCAGCTGGTTCAGCCTTTCTGGAAAACAATATGGACTTTCCTCCAAAGACTAGAAATTGAACTCCCATTTGACCCAGCCATACCGCTCCTGGGAATCTACTCTGGGAAACCAAAAATACGCAGCGGAAACACCATCCCTACTTTTATGTTCATAGCAGCATTATTCACAATAGCCAGAATCTGGAAGCAACCAGAGTGCCCGAAAATCGATGACTGGATAAAAAGCTTTGGTACATCTACACAATGGAATACTATGCAGCTGTTAGGAAAAATGAAGTTATAAATAACTTATAAAATGAAGAAATAAAGAACCTGCCATGGATGCGGACTGGGGAGGGAGGAAGGAATCTGGGACGTTGGTGGTGGGAGATGGGCACTGGTGGAGGGATGGGTGCTGGAACACTGTATGACCGAAACCCAAATATGAACATCTTTGTAATTGTATATCTCATGATGGTATAATAAAATACTTAAAAAAATAAACACCCTTTTGCCTAAACACTAGCATAGATCAAAATTCTCTTCTTGTTATCTAGACACTTGGATAGGGATATAGAGAACAGTGAGAGTGAGTAGATACCCTGGACCTGTGGATTGTCGGTTGTTAATGGTTTTGGGGACTAAAAGAAATCAACAGAAAATCATTTAGACTTGAACAACTATTACTTTGTTGGAAGCGGAGGCATAGTGATATATTTTGTCATTACTTAACTACCATCAGTATAAAGGTAAAACAAAAGTAGAGAAGAGCCAGTTAACTCTTATAAGCATACTAAAAAAGAGCCGGAGCACACTGAAATTTTGTCATTTGACATCATGTAGCAAATGACCTTTCAAGGAACATTTTCTCCTTGGAAAGAAGAAAATAAGCATGGGCTGGAAAAGGATATATTGTTGTGTACATATTCTTTGGGCACACAGCTATATATTTTGTAAGTTCATAAAGTATGCTGTGTAAATAAACATTTTGGCCACTCTAGTTCTTTCTTTCATAGTTAATCGTTACTGATAGAGATAGACAGAAGTTGCTGATTCCTGCAAATCACGATTTTTCATGTTTTTCACCAAGGATTATGATTTAGATTTTAAAGGCTGAGCCTAGTGTCATACAGACCTTTTTTTAAAATTCCAGTTATGTTACTTAAAATAACTTTACCAAATTCTAGTTTATGCATCTGCAAAACAAAGATAAAATACTTATTATAAGTTCTCAGGCTTCAACAAACTCATGTACCTTTTAGAGGTCAGTTTTGATAAGTTAGTAGTTTGCATTAGAAAGACCAGGCTATGCTGTAATGTTTTCTTCCTTGATAGTCTTCAGGACACGTCAGTTGGATCCTTGAGGGGAAATATAATGCTTAGGGTTTTTTAAGTATTATTAAATAAATACTTTGGTACTTTTATAAAATATTTAGTTTTCTCACTGAGGGGAAATAAAATAGTTACATTGTTTCATTTCACCTTGTCAGTCTCTTACATGACTACATTTTTATGTACTAATTATGGTTTTTTATTTTACTTTAAAAATGAGACCCGCACACTGGAAGCCGAGGGCTCCAGTAGAGAGACCTGGGGAGTGCCAGGGCCAGAGAGTGGGCTGTGTGCCAGGGACTGGCATGAATCACAGCTTCAAACACAGAAGTGAGGGATGACATTTCGATGGATGTCCACAGACCACAGTTGTGCCCTGGAATGTGGGAAAGATCCAGGGAAATTGAGACAAAACCCAAGGATGATTTCTGAATGGATCAATATATAAGGTTTCAGGTATAAAATATAAAATAGAGCCCCAGGACTTCTAAAGTGGTTTTAATGACACTGTACTGCATGGCTAAAGTGACCAGGAAATTGTATTTTATAAATTCTTACAACAATAACAAACAGTTTTGTAACATAATAATAGTGTGAATGTAAGCTAGGGTTACTGTGATCATTTCACAATAAATACAAATATTGAATCATTTAAAAAAAACAAAAAAAATGAGACCTATATGGTTGTTGGTTGAGAGTAGTCATGCTTATATTGAATAGGTTTCTGAGAACCCTTACAAATCTGAACCAAATTTTATTGTAAAGTCATTGGAGGAATTTGTTGAAGGAATGGAATGCTTTTGACTTGCTAGTTGGGAAAGGAGAAGCTTTTCCCTGACCATCAGGCACTGAGGCATTTTGCTTGCTCTTTCTTTATACTTATCCCTGTCCTTGTTGGGAAGGAGGAATTTGGATTAAAGGATGATGCAGAGCACACATGTTTGACGTCCTGTGATTATTGATGGATATATAGTGCTTTGCCATTTGATTCCAAAGGGACAACATGGGGGTAAGACTTATGGGTGGGAGTTGGGAACTAAAGAACCAGAGATGACAGAAGGCATTACTTTTCAGAATGAAGGGAGCAGTATGGGAGTGGGAGGATATAAGGGAAATGAGGAACAAAAATTGAGATCAGTGCCAGGAATTGACTCTGACTTTATTTTTTTGAGCAGTGCCAGCATCTCACAGTAGTCTCCACTATTGCTTCTGGTACATGATTGTTTCAGGGATTGTGATCCACTAAGAATGTTTTATTAAGCCCTTTGTTTGGAGGACTCCGTAAGCCATTATATTTCCTTAGCAGTCTAGACTATTCTGTGGTCTGTGCTAGGATGTAAATGGAACTATAATGTGATGACTTTTGTTTTCAGGTTTAATAGAGGGTTCAAATGTGTGGCTTGTTCTTGTCGCCAGTCGGAAACAGTGAACTCCATTCAAAGGCCGGGCTGAAAAAAAATGTACGGAATAACTTTGGATAAGGATGTCAGTATTGGTCTTGTTGACAGACGTGAAGAAATCACTTTAAAGTCATGTTCTTGCATCCAGTGCCTGAGAGATGCTGTGGTTTACAGGTTGCTGTGGAGATTTCTCCCTGCCACTGACTTACTATAAGGGTATCTTAATCCTGGGAACTTGGATCCCCCAAATCCCCAAGACTTTATCCCACACAAGTCGGTTGTATTCCTCCTTAGTTTTCACTTGCAGAACCAGAGGGAAGAGACTAGACGGTCACCTTTAATGGAGAAGTGCATTTTATATAGGCTTTATTGGTGGAAAGTGAGTTTTGAGAACTGCAGAGATGTTGATTTTTTTTTCCTCCAAGAAAAGTGCTGGTATTTTTCTTGCGAAGTTTATAAGAATTCTCATCACAGATTGAAATTAAATTCTAGCTGGTAGAAGGGTCAGTATTTACCAGAGTACTTGATATTCTTCAACAGTATTCTCTTTTGACCAGGATCATTATGGTCTCTTTGAGGAACCTTTAGGAGAGAACTTTTATCGTGAGAGATGTAGAATCAGGGATACGGGATGGATGCCTTGGCCGAGCTTTTCAAACATACGTCCAGTTTGCCTGCCTGGGAGCCAGCTCTCTGTTTCCCTTTCCCCAGTCTTATTTTCAAACTTATCTTCTTAAATCAATGGTAGTATTTATCCTTGAATTTTTATTTTCTCACAAATGGTAGGTCTTCCAGTGCATTAACTTAAATTTTGCTGAAGTGACAATAAAGTTTTTTTTTGTTATTGGGCCACACTCAGGACTTAACCTAGGGTGTGGCCCAAGCAATATTCAGTGTGACCCAAAGACCAAAGCAAACAGATAAATAAGAAACATGTAAAAAAATGATAAAGAACAACAAATGTGACCCAAAACAAAGTTGACAACATTTTTTAATAGAGAGTTGCTCCATCAGTGACAATAATTAGCTCAGAAAATCTTCTGCTCTCTTAATTCTTATCAGGCCAAAAAAAAAAAAGTCCAGGTGCTAGAGTGCTAAAGTATCACTTGTAGCTATTCCTTGTTCTCATAGGTTGCTCAGATTAAAAATGATCTTTATATATTTGAGCTGCCATTTAGTCCTCCAGTTGTCTGTAAATTTGACAGTGCTGTCAGATTTGAAATGTTATCAAAGTGGTTTCATAAAGCTCCATTAGTCACATTTTCTGTTACACAGTTTTTTTAAATCATTGTATAAATCTTCTTCCAGAAAACCCACTAATACAGCTGCAGAATTTTTTTTTTAGCATTGTTAAATTTGTGAAATGAAGAGATAGAAGAAAGCATGAGAAATGGTAAATCTAAAGCTTTGAATTTGAAATTTCAATTGGAGCATGTTGGATCAAAACTGTCGCCTTAGATTCATTTTTCCAAGATGTTAACTGGATTACAGATGAACTTCTGTTTTTTTTTTTCTTTTTGGGTCACACCCAGCAATGCTCAGGGGTTATTCCTGGCTCTGCACTCATGAGTTACTCCTGATGGTGCTCGGGACCATGTGCAATGCTAGGGATTGAACATGGGTTGGCTGTGTGCAAGGCAAACACCCTACTCGCTGTGCTATGGCTCTGGCCCCACAGAAGAACCTTTTTATAACTCTCCTGTCCTGGCCAAAGAGATAGTAGAAATGTTAAAGAATTTGCCTTGCGAGTGGCCAATTCTCAGCACCACATATGGTCCACAAGCACTGCCAGTAACGACCAATGAGCACAGAGACAGGAGTAAGCTCTGTCATACCAAAAGTAAAAGATACACCTCCTATCAAAAAACAACCTAAATACCATAGCAAAAGTATTTTTTTAAAACCTTCTATCTTAAAATTATGTCACTCTTCTCTTTGGGGATTAATGATGAGTTTATTCTATACCCTCTTTCCCAAATGAAAGCATTTTTTCTTCATTAAAAGAGAATCATAATAAATAATCATAGTTTATTTTCTTGCATAATTACTGAGAATGAATTTTAAATTTGACAATTTTATCTATCTGTATTATCTCAGACTGCACTTGGAGCTATTTTAATCTGTTCAATTTTGACTTTTTTTTGTACTAAGAAATAATGGGAATACATGCTTATTTTAAAACCATTTAGGGAAATCTAATTCTGACTTTTTTTCTTTATTTTTTATTATTTATTTATTTATTTATTTTGCTTACCCTCTTATTCAGTCATTTTCACGATTTATATGTGAGCTTCCTGGGTTTTCTAAAAGCTTTCTTTTTTTTAATTTTTTTTTTTTTTTTTGCTTTTTGGGTCACACTTGGTTATGGCCAGGGGTTACTTCTGGGACCATATGGGATGCTGGGGATCAAACTGGAATCAGCCACGTGCAAGGCAAATACCCTACACGCTGTATTGTCACTCAGGCCTCAAAGCTTTCTACTTTTGTGCTCCCCCACGAACCTGTTCATCCACATGCAGTATCATCTACTACTGGTCTTAGTAGACCTAAAGCATTTAAATAGATTCTGTTCTTTATGCTATCTTGTGTGTGTGTGTGTGTGTGTGTGTGTTTGTGTGTGTGTGTGCACACATACCCATTTAAATGATTGCTTGGCACTCACCTGGGCTTTGTATCAGAATGCATTTTCTTTGGAAATTGCAACATAGTTCAGGCCATAGAAAAAATTCTTTAGTATACTACTAAATGGCTCCTTATATAAGGGCCATTATACAAAGACCACGCCTTATACAAGGACCCCATCTAAATTCTGGGCGGAGCGATAGCCCAGCAGGCAGGGGCGTTTGTCTTGCATGCGGCCGGCCTGTGCTGGCCCGGGTTCAATCCCGGCATCCCATATGGTCCCCTGAGCACCACCAGGAGTAATTCCTGAGTGCAGAGCCAGGAGAAACTCCTGAGCATTGCCAGGTGTGACCCAAAAAAGCAAAAAAAAAAAAAATTCCATGGCACCCCTGTTATCTGAGGTGGTAGGGGTTAAAACATACCCAAAAGAGCAAGAACAACAAGAGCTGGTGTGTATGCAGGGATAAAGGGACTCTCATTCATTGTTGGTGGGAATATCTACTGGTACAGCCTTTTTTGGAAAACAATATAGACATTCCTCCAAAAACTAGAAATTGAGCTCCCATTTGACCCAGCCATACAACTCCTGGGAATATACCTCGTGAGGCCAAACACACACAGCAGAAACACCATTACACTGTTATGTTCATAGCAGCACTATTCACAATAGCCAGAAACTGGAAACAACCAGAGTGACTGAGAACAGACGACTGGATAAAGAAACTTTGGTATTTCTACAAAATCGAATACTATACAGCTGTCAGGAAAAACAAAGTTATGAAATTTGCCTATAAATGCATGGACATGAAGAAGATCATACCAGTGAAATTAGCCTGAGTGAAAAGGACAGATATAGAAGGACTGCATTTATTTGAGGGATGTAAAAAAATAGTATGATACCGATATCCAAGGGCAGGCAAAATGTGGATCAGGAGGTCTTGTCAGTGGGTGGAATGTACCACAAGTGTGTGGGAGGCAGAGGTTAGGTAAGACAGAGAAGGGAACAATGTACTAACACTTGTTGGAAATGATAATAGCAGCCTAGAACTGAGCATTGAGTGTAGGCAAAGGGATGTACATGATAACCTCTAAATGGATGTACTGCAGTACTGCAAGCTACAATATGTCAAGAGAGAGAGAGAGAGAGAGAGAGAGGGGAAGTGGAGTCATCCATAGAGGCAGAGAGAGAGAGAGAGAGAGAGAGAGAGAGAGAGAGAGAGAGAGAGAGGAAGTGGAGTCATCCATAGAGGCAGGCTGGTTGGGGGGATCAGGAGACAATGGTGGTGGGAAATAGGCACTGTTGGAAAGATGGCTGCTGGAACACTGTATGACTGAAAACAAAATATGAACATTATTGTAATTGTATCTCATGGTGGTATAATAAAAAAATTTTATTAAACATTTTATTATACCACCATGAGATATACAATTACAACGTTGTTCATGTTTAGAGATTTCAGTCACATAGTGTTCCAGCACCCCGCCTCACCAGTGTCCATTTCCCACCACCAATGTCCCCAATTCCCTCCCTCCCATAGCCTGCCTAAATGGCAGGTTCTTTATCTCTTTTCTCTCTCCCTCCCTCTCTTTTCCTTCTCTTACACATTGTGGGTTGCACTACATACACTTAGAAACCATCATGTGCATTTTTTTTGGTCTGTATTTAATGTTCAGTTCTAAGTTGGTATTAGCCCTTTCGACATTTATTCACACATGTTCCCTTCTCTGTCTTACCTCTGACTCCCACACGTTTGCAGTAATTTCCACTTTGGGTAAGACCACCTGATATATTTATGTCATGCAAATAAATGCAGTCATTCTATATCTCTCTCTTTCCTTCTGACTAATTTCACTCAACATGGTCCTTTCCATGTCCATCCATTTATAGGCAAATTTCATAAGTTCATTTTTCCTAACAGCTGTATAGTATTCCATTGTGTAGATGTACCACAGTTTCTTTATCCAGTCATCAGTTCTCGGGCATGCTGGTTGTTTCCAGGTTCTGGCTATTGTGAATAGTACTGCTATGAAAATGAAAGTGTGAATTGTGTTTCTGGCTTCCCAGGGTATATTCTCAGGAGTAGTATGACTGGGTCAAAAGGGAGCTCAATTTGTAGTCTTTTGGAGGAATGTCCATATTGTTTTCCAGAAAGGTTGTACAAGTTGACACTCCCACCAACAATGTATGAGAGTCCCCTTTTCCCGCATCCACACCCAGAACTTTTTGCTTTTACCCTTTTGGATATGGGTCAGTCTCTGTGGTGTGAGGTGATATCTCATTGTTGTTTTGATTTGCATCTCTCTGATGATTAGTGATGATGCGCAATTTTTCATATGCCTTTTGGCCATTCGAATTTCTTCCTTGTCAAAGTTTCTTATCTCTTCTCCCCCATTTTTTATGGGGTTGGCTGTTTTCTTCTTATATAGCTGTACCAGTGCCTGATATATCCTGGATATTAACCCCTTATCAGATGGGTATTGGATGAATATTCTTTCCCATTATGTGGACCGTCTTTCTATCTTGGTCACTGTTTCTTTCGAGGTGCAGAAGCTCTTTAGTTTCATGTAGTCCCATATGTTTATCTTTTCTTTTAGTTGCTTTGTTAATGGAATATAATAATTTTTTTTAAATCTGAGGACAAACAGATCAAGTGGATGTGGGATTGGTGGGTAACTGGAGTTCACCTCAGACCTCGCTTTGCTTGAGGTTCAGGTGTAAATAGGTACTGCTTTGTTCTCCAGCAACTTTCCCATCTATTTCCCTTGGTGCGTTGCGCTGCTTCCTGTATATCAGGGTATTTGGCCTCGCTTGGCTGCCTGTGCTAATTCCAGTGGAGCCATAGCACATTTCATTTCTTCCCCCAACATAAATTGAGCTTTCCCCATGTACTTCTTATTTGTTGCTGTAGTCATTCCCAGCAATTTCATTTTATTATTTTTTGGATGGGAGCACACTTGTCTGTTCTCAGGGCTTACTCCTGGCTCTCAGTGATCCCTGAGAGTGATCAGGGATCACTCCTGGTGGAACTCGGGAGTTTATATGCAATATTGGGGATTGAACCCTAGTTGACTATATGCAAGGCAAACACCCTGCCTGCTTACTATTTTACAGCCCCTCCCTGCAACTTATATCCCAGAATTATGAAGTCTTCAGGAGAAATGTTTGTACTTGTTTACAAAGGTAATAACATCAAAAGCCCTCCATCTCCTCCAACCCAAGTCCTTTATGATTGAAATCAAATTCCAATGTTAGTAACTTTCTGAAGAAACCAGAGTTGTGGTATTATCTACGTTTTATAAGGGCTATTCACTTGAATAGAAGTCGTTGTTCTGACAGCTTGGGGCAGTTTGAAAGCCTATTACAAGCCAAATTTCCTTTAGCAGCCTTGAAGCTGAAAGATGCTCCTAAAAAGTCATTGAAATTTATGTGAAAATATTCTCTGCACTCAGAATTAAGTTCCCAACTACAGCTAGAAAAGACATGTTTATTAAATGAAAAAAAAAGAACAAAATATTTAGTTTTACATTCACAACAAATTAAGACTTCATTTTGCAGACAGAAGTACTTGATTATCCAGAGTTATAGGTTGACTGGTTTAGGTTGATAGTCTATAAATAAAACAAACCTGCCAGGAACCAAATCCTGCCTTTTCTATATAAATTTACTATTGTCAGAGAGGAGTTAGTGTTAGAAATCTACCCCCTTAAACTTCATTAAAAGCATATGTAAATGTCTACATCTAATTTGGTAAGCATAAGATTATTTAAAGTATAGTGGCCTTATTATTTAAACCTTTTTAAAAGTACAGAGGCTTTTTGCCTCTGTACATGGCTCACCTGGGTTTGATTGCCAGCATCCCAGATGGTACCTTGAGCGCTGAGCATTTCTGGGCTCAAGGTACCAAAAGATATTTAAAAAACAGTAACACCTTAAGGAACTTAGAGTTTATATAAAAGTACCTTGTTGGGGCAAACATTTCTGTCTGCTTTCCACTACTTCTTGTACAAGGCAGTCATTTAGAGAAGAATGACATTATTGGTGGTACCTGAGGAATTATTACTATTGGTAGTTACCAATAGTAATAATTTAGATATTTTAAATAAATGTTATCAAATTACATGTGGGCCGTCACATATTCTGAATGTTTATGAATCATAGGTTACTCCTGTTTCCCCAGATTTCTCTCTCTCTCTCTCTTCATAAATTCCATTATTGTCTTTTTTTAAAAAAATGTGCTTTTCATCCCGAGATCCTTATTACCAATTTGATAACACACATTGAATTCTCAGATTATTTCTCTAATCGTCTGGCCTCAGGGCTAAAGATAAAATATGGATGCAAGAAACCCCACAAAGACGTGATTTCTGTGAAGTGCTGTTTTAAATTAGCACATTTTCTTGAGTTCTTTCCTCTCTGCCCACTGGTCAGAGATGACGTGTTTGGGATTATAAATGCTTCCTTTGAAAAGTAGCTGCTTTTGACTGAGTTGGAATGGCTTTGGTGTACTGTTTGGCTTCAGTTTTCCTGCTTGCCGTGGAACTATATTTTTCTATAAGCACTTGCAAAAGATCAAAATGACTGTCGTGGCCAGATGAGCACAGAGACACCAGTGGCATACAGTCAGGGGACACCAGCAGACTCTCTGATTAGAGAGTCAACTTGAATTTGCATAAAATAGTGATGGTTAGGCTTAATGTTTTCATTCCACTTCTATTTTTTCATTTGGAATAAAATGTTTATCAGTGAAATCTATTTTCTTTTATTAAAATTTTAAGATTTGAGATAAGAGTTTCATTGTCATTCAGCATTGCTGTATAGCCTAATGTCTTAAACTGTTAGTCACAACCCCATATGGGTCTTATAACTGAATATTGGGGGTTTTAAAATATCTCAAAATTTTAAAAACTTGAAAGAAATTTATCGTTTTGTTACTTTAATGGTTACTTTAAAAATAATTTTATTTATTTATTTATTTATTTGTTTGTTTGTTTGTTTGTTTGTTTGTTTGTTTTGCTTTTTTGGGTCACACACGGCAATGCTCAGGGGGTTACTCCTGGCTCTGCACTCAGGAATCACTCCTGGAGGTGCTCGGGGGACCATATGGGATGCCAGGGATCGAACCCGGCCGGCATGGGCCGGCCCTGTTCAAGGCTAACACCCTAACTGCTGGGCTATCACTCTGCCCCCTAAAAGTAATTTTAAAAGAAATTTATCATTTTGTCATTAACTGTTTTATGGCATATCTTACATATATGTCTGGGGTCATTTAAACATGCCTTGGGTTAAAAATGTCACAAATAGGGAAAAAATTAAAAAAACCTTGTTATATACTAACTTGTATTTCGTGGTTACTAGTCCACCAGTGCTGATAGGTTTAATGGATTTTTCATTTGAATTTTTAACTGAATTTGACTGGTAGTCCTGAAAAAAATTATATTCATTTAATAAGGCAAGGCAGTGTCTTTAAACATGCTAACATTTTAGCTACAGATATAATTTTTTGTGATAATTTAGATTATAAGAAACTTGACAGAAACTTTATTGAAGTAATGTGTGCAATAAGAACCATGTGTAGAACAGTCACACGTCTTCAGTTGTGTATTGCTGTCACTTTAGAAACAATATCCTTTCTCCATTGCCCGCTGGCTCTCCTTTCCACACACTCCTGGCTCTCCCTGTGGTAACTTTCTCTTCAGTCATAGTTAAAACTTTTTTATTGTCCATCATTTGATCCCTTGATTTGATTCCTTTTGTGAGTAAAAATCATCTGGCATTTGTTGTACTCCTAACTTGGTTAGCACACCTCTTTCCAAGTCCATCCCTGTTCTCTCAAGCAGCAAGGTTTCTTCTTAGATTTCTTTAATAGAATTCCATTGTCAATGTATATGCACTTTTATCCATTTATCTTTCACCAAGCACTCTGTTTCTTTCCCCATCAGATAACATGACTAGATCTGTGATTTATAAAGAGTGCAAATCTCTTTGAATAAATGTTTCTGGAGATTTGGTAGGGCTGAAAGTTAGGTGTGGAGTTGGCTATGCTAAATGTTTACTCCTGACTCTGTGCTCAGAAACAACTCGTGGAGCACTTAGAGTATGGGATCAGGTTGACAGTGTGCAAGGCAAATGTACTAACTTAATCCCTGTACTAACTCTGTGCCTTAACACCTGGCTCTGTGTGCAGCAACCACTTCTGACAGTAGTGCTCAGGGGTTGGATTGAGGGTTGCCTTTGTATAAGGCAAATGACTTAATTCCTGTACTAGCTCCCTGGCCCCTAAATTATTGTGTTATGCGATTGGGACAGACAGCTAGGAATGGAATTGCTGAGCTCAATTTTTTATATTTTGAGAACTTAATACAATTTTTTTAGAGGTTACACTAATTTACACTTCTACCAACAATATATTCCTTGTTTCTTTCTTTCCACCACCACCCCCATCCCTCCATAATTAACCATTGTTTCTGATCTTTTGTGACATATGTGGTTTTCGAGTCCTGAGATGATTTTGATTTGTAGTGTGAATTTTGATTTTCAGTTCCCTAATCCTAATAAGCGGCGTTGAACATTTGGCCCCGTCACTGATCCTCCCGCTTTTAGAATGAAGAAAATTCCCTTCTACCATATTCTCTTGTTAGCTGTCTTCTATTCCTTAAAAAGTGGTTTAAGCAATCTAAAGATTTCCTTTCGGCACTGAAAATCCCTAAAGCCCACTAAATCTGATTGCCTGGGGGTGGGGGGAGGTTGGAAGAGGTGGTTTTCATAAAGGTTGTGAATCATTATCTCTGGTATGTAGAGGCTCCCTTCTCTGCACAGCCCAGGGCGTTTGAATAACTGTGAAGAGTCAGTAAATTCATAGCTACCTCAGACTGTAGCAAGCTTGAAGTCCTAATTCAAGTTGTCTTTCTATTCTGTCATAAACCAGCATTTGTTTGGTAGAAGGATAATAATGTCAAGCCCGTGTCACAGGTGTTAAAAAAAGAAACATTGGAGAAGCATCCACTTTCATTTTGGGTTTTTACATTCCATTCTCCTCATATACTAGGGGTTGGGAGCCACTAAAACATTCAAGCCCATCCATTTTCAATCCTGCTTGTGAACACAGTAAGAAATGGTGCCCCTTAAGAGGACTTGTGTTTGGGGCCAGAGCGATAGCCCAGCGGGTAGGGCGTTTGCCTTGCACGCCGGCCTGTGCCGGCCTGGGTTCGATCCCCGGCATCTCATATGGTCCCCTGAGCACCGCCAGGAGTAATTCCTGAGTGCAGAGCCAGGAGTAACCCCTGAGCATCGCCAGGTGTGACCCAAAAAGCAAAAAAAAAAAAAGAGGACTTGTGTTCATCTCTTATTTTTTGTGGTAGTATCACATTTGAAACAGAAGCATTATTAAATGTACTATGTGAGTAACATCAAACCCAAGTAATATTTTTATACTTGAATATAGAATTAATGTATAAAGAAGGCCTAGGCATCTGGAAATTCAGAAGCATCTTAATGCAATTGTATCCTTTTTTTTCATAATGTGAATAAAAGTTAGTTCTTAATGTAGATATTTGTAAAGAAGTTTTTTGAAATATGGGGGATGGGAGGACTGGTAGCATTCTCATCACTCAGACAAAAGTTATTTTTAATTACATTTCCTTCTAAAATAGTTTCCTTTTAGATATGAGTGTGAATGTCTGTGGGTGTGTATAGATGTGTCTGTGGGTAGGGAAGAATTGGAATCATTTTTTGGATTTTTTTTTTTGGTCCCGCTCTTTTTAATTTATTGTGAACGTTTGTTGGTGTCATCAGCATTCTCATTTATGCTAAGAATATTCCTGGTTCTACCTTCTTATTGTACATTAACAATGCTTTCCATACAGCTGTGTGCTGGCAGAGCGTGGGGGTGTCGTGAAAGGTACGTTTTCAGCTTGGTAAATGATTTTTTGTTCCTGTTAACGGGTTTTCAAGTTGCATTCCAGCTGCAGAAGAGAGACTGCCCTCAATAGCCATGGATGCTTTGATTTTACAAATAATGGATAAACTGAAAACCTTTTTTTACCCCCTGACTAATTAATTCATGAGTTTTTACCATGTGCTTGTGTGGGCAATAGAAGACACTGAGACAGACCCATCCTCCAGGCATGTTCTGTTCTTTGTGAGCCAGTCTCTGTTGAAAGTGGCAGTACTGCTCCTTGGAACGTAATGAGTATTAAAGAGAGAACTGTTCTCATTGGTCTGATTGGATTGCAGGAAGTGGCCACTGTATCTCACGCTTGGTGGTTTAGGAGCTTATTAAACTTACTAACTTTCTAAAAAGTCTCACAGAAGAAAACAGTCCTGTAGTTTCATTTATTCAAACATATTTTAATTTTTTTTTTCCTTTTTTGGGTAACACCTGGCGATGCTCAGGGGTTACTCCTGGCTCTTTGCTCAGGAATTACTCCTGGCAGTGCTTGGGGGACCATCTGGGATGCCGGGGGTCGAACCTGGGCCAGCACAGGCCGGCTATGTGCAAGGCAACGCCCTACCCGCTGGGCTATTGCTCCGCCCTCAAGCATATTTTGAACTATATCTGCTCACAGAAAAATATCTGCAGTTTCACAAATTCTCCTAAATGAATACAGCAAATGTTTAGCATCACATTATTTTATGACAGCTTTATATCAATATTTTTAAAAATAGCAATATAACTAAAATTATAATAAAAATATAATTACCATTGAAAAAAATGGACAATTTTTTTATCTTGAGTTAATTCCAAGTAATAGTGTAAGAACCATCAACACTCAGTGTTACCTTGAGATTTCAGCCCTACTTAATAATTATGAGGAGGATTTCAATGTTGCTTAACCATCCAAGTTTGATTAGAGTGTTTAGTTTTCCTTTTAACCTCAGAGACCTCTTTCCTAGTCTGCTTTTAAACATCTGTCATAAGTATGACTTAAAACACTAAATTAGAAGCTGCTTGATCTGCTATGATTTCTCCTTTTCTAAGACTTTTTTCTATTTAAGTTACTCTGAAATGAATTTTAAGTATGAGGACTTTAACTTAATATCTCCTGGTCAAATATTAATATCACTAATCCACCTTTGACTACTTTCATTACTCTTTTCTTGAAACTTTATTGGCAAAATAAGCAAGCTCTTTTATCTAATGTGGCAATATTTGATAACTATAGACAGCTACTTAGGACACATTTCCATTTTATCTGAAGTTTCTTTTGACAAGCATTGTTTTCTGGTACAGTATTGAAGTAATGTAGCCTATTACCAGACCACAGGCTATATGTATCGATACATTGCACAGTGTGGGAAAATTGGGAACTTAAAATTATTCCAATGGTATTGGAAGGACATTTGTCAATTGGAAAGCAGTTAGATGTATATAGTCTTTTTAGTTTAACTGCTAGGATTTTATGTAGTGAATATTTCACAAAATACTTTCCAAGATAATAATAGGATAACAATTTCAGCTTATTTTTATAATAAATCTCACTATGTCCATAAACTGGTATGTCATTAGAAGATAAAATAATAAAAGCTCTTCAGTATGAAAATCTTTACAACAGCAAGGAGATAAGAACAAGACACCAAAAATTTTTCACAAGTAACCTTTTATTTACAGTTAAAAATGTTAACAATGACTTAGATTTTCTTATATATGATCTAAAATTAGGGTCTTTTTAATTAATGATCTGTACACAAGACCCTTGACACATTTTATTTGGGTGTAAGGATTGTTTACTTTAGTTTAGTTTACTTATATTTGAATGTGAAATTCCTAAGTTTTATTTTTTTGTCAGTGGAAAATTTCTGTATGATCTGAATTTTTTATGAATACTAAATGAGATGAAATCCGGCTCAGGTATGCCGGGCCAGAGACTCGCAGACATGGGGCAGAGCTGCTACTGGCTCTCCCTGTGACCAGCTGCTCACGAGGCACCCGGGAGGAATGGTGGGTTCTAGCCCTGGCCCACCATCCCAGCAGAGCCTCGCAACAAGCCAGACGACCCCCACTCCATGAGGGCCTCCATTTTCCACATCTGGACTTCTCTCTCGTCAGACCTCCACCCAGCAGACCAGCCTATCAGCGCCCGGCTCCATCGAGTTCCACCCTGCAGCAGTCTTTCTTAAATCCGGCTCAGATATGTCGGGCCAGAGACTCGCAGACATGGGGCAGAGCTGCTACTGGCTCTCCCTGTGACCAGCCGCTCACGAGGTGCCCAGGAGGGATGGTGGGTTCTAGCCCTGCCCCACCATCCCAGTAGAGCCTTGCAACAAGCCAGATGACCCCCCACTCCATGAGGGCCTCCATTTTCCACATCTGGACTTCTCTCTCGTCAGACCTCCACCCAGCAGACCAGCCTATCAGCGCCCGGCTTGCGCGGCCACTTGCAGCCGCGCGGTTCATCAATAAATGCCTACAAGAGTATGCTACCTGCACGGCAGAGCCTGGCAAGCTACCCGTGTTGTATTTGATATATATGCCAAATACCAGTAACAATTATAGACCTCATTCCGAATGGATTGAGGCTCTTTATGTCCCTGAAGCTAGCAGATGCCTTGGGCTCTACTAGCATGAGACAGGACATATGGAGATGTTACTAGGGCCCGCTCGAGCAAACTGATGATGAACGGGAAGACAGTGATACAGTGATACTAAATGAGGTGCTGAATAATATTCATAATTTTTATGGATATTAAATCACATGCTTTAAAGGAAACCTATTAGTTAACAGGTTTATTTTAAGTGTTACTCAGGGCCTACAGATCACAGTAGATAATGTGCTGCTTTACATGCAGTCAGTTCTGGATGGAAAAATCTCCAGCACTTCCAGAGCTCACACCTCAGTACAGATCCAGGAATAGGCCCTGAGCGACACTGAATATGGTCCCCAAATCCAAAAATAAAATGATTTTAAAGTGAGTATTCTTCAAAGTACTTAGGGCCATAGAAGATGAAAGAATCATAAAAATCCTAGAGAAACTGTCATGGAAAGTCAGAGGAGTGAAAATCGGAGAAATGATCTAAGAGGTTATTTTGGGTAGAATGATTTTTAACTTCACCAGCTCTGCTTTCACTTTTATTTCCTCTGTAAATCTTACTTTATATCTATATTCCTACCTTAGGTTGTGCTTCTTAGTGAACTGTGTCCTTACTACATTTACTTCCCTTTCTGAATTACCAATCACTGGACACGTGACTGTTCTCATTTATGGTTACCTTTGTGGTAAGGAAGAATTCGGGTGTTGTGACCAGTGGACATTAGCTTTTATCATGGATTTTCCATCAGTCAGTTCTATGACTAATATGGCCAGCAGGCACCACCGACCACCTTACCTTCATTGTAACTGCTATCTGGGATCCACTGTTTTGGTTACATCGCTTGCTGGGTTTTTTATCCAATTGCAGTGCTTATACCCTGGGTCGTGTGTTCTTCTGTAGCTGCCTAACTCCCATATGTACTAAAATGTATATGTCTACTTTTAAAATACATTCTTATGTTGGCTAACCTTATATCAGGAGACAGTGAATTCACTTTTTTAATGCGATTTGAAGTTGACCGCTGGACTAGAGTCGTTACCGACTGGATCCCATGGGACATCAAAAAATTGCGTGGCTGCCCACCTACAAGATGGTCAGACTTCTTTGTCAAGAACCTGAACAAACAGTTTGAGGCTCTTCATATTCCTGAAGCAACCAGATGCCATTGGGCTGCAGTGGCACATGATAGGGTCAAATGGAAATGTTATTGGCGCCCGCTTGAGCAAATGAATAACGGGACATCAAATGATCAAGTGATCAAGTGACTATCAAATTTTATAACCACGACACCTATTGTTACTGAAAAACATGAAGAGCTACTTTGATAGAAGAAAATATTACCTAAGATGTGGAAGAAGAAAATGCTGCTTTTCTTCTTGTTAATTGTCATAGTTATCTACTGTAGTTTACCAAACATAACTCCCCTATAATGAAGTTCCCCTATTAGAGTATTGTTGGAGAACCATGAAATGCTTGGGATCAAGTGCATAGTCTGAATGCAATTCACATACTCTAGCTCTTTGATCCTTCTTCCTGGTTCCAGTATTCCATTCTCTTCATGACTGAATAATATCCTGTTATAGGGATATATCTCCTTTGTTTATTCATTTATCAACTAATAGACATTTTGATTCTACTTTGGAAACAATACAACTTTCAATGCACAAGTATTATGTGGAATTAGGTTTTCAGCTCTTTTTGTATATACCTAAACTTTTCTGTTTCTACCAGCAGTAGATGAGGATTCTCTGTCTTTATGCTAGGAACAAAACATTTTTTTTCTTTCTTGTGAAGATTAGATGACAGCACCTGTAAAATGGCTTGCTTTGGCATATAATATGGGCTCTGTAAACATTTCCTTCAGCTTGTCATTATTAGAAGCACCTCTCATCTACAGCCAAAATCTTCAGCCATAGTAATTCAATAGAGTGAATCTATTGCTTCTGCCAAGCTAATCTCTTGGATTCTAGAAGACAGTTCAAATGCCTGCTTCATCCACAACCCTGCTTTAACAAGTATAGCACTATCTCAATTGGCATATAAATAAACCCATGCATTCTTCTATAATTACAAAGCATGAAAGTGGGCCAATGAGTGAATGATGGTAGTTCTCTGGGTGATGAAGGAGCAAAAGCTTGAGACTAGAATTTACTCCAATTTCTGCCACTGAGTCTTTGTTGTTATATGATGTCTCAATAAAATATAGATTGTGATAAAATGAACTCTAGGTCCACTTCCTGCTCTACTTAATTATTTGGACTCAAATATAGCCAGGAAAAAAAAGCTTAACTTTACAAATATCTGAACTCTTCCCAAGAAGCACCTTAATACTTTATTCTGTCTTATTTTCTTTAAATTTTTTTGTATCAAAACTGTTCCATTTGATTTGCTGTAGAGTATCTTACCATGTTTTGCTATTCAATTTCAGAAATATTTTGCAAATAATGTTTCTCTGCCTTCCACTACAGATAAAAACTTTGTTGTGTCTGGCTTACAGAGAGCCAGTAACCAAGATTCTTTCTCTGATTCCATTCTCTTGCTCATTTACATTTGCTTTAATTTTGTCCTCAAGTTGTTGTTGTTGTTGTTTTTCTTCTTCTTCTTCTTCTTCTTCTTCTTCTTCTTCTTCTTCTTCTTCTTCTTCTTCTTCTTCTTCTTCTTCTTCTTCTTCTTCTTCTTCTTCTTCTTCTTCTTCTTCTTCTTCTTCTTCTTCTTCTTCTTCTTCTTCTTCTCCTCCTCCTCCTCCTCCTCCTCCTCCTCTCTCCTCCTCCTTCTCCTCCTTCTCCTCCTCCTTCCTCCTCCTCCTCCTCCTCCTCCTCCTCTTCCTCCTCTTCCTCCTCCTCACACCTGGTCACACCCACCCAATCACACCAGTGCTCAGGAATTACTCCTGGTGGTGCTCTGGGGACCATATGGGATGCCGGGGATCAAATCCAGGTTGGCTGCGTGCTAGGCAAATGCCCTACCCATTGTGCTATCACTCCGGCCCCTCAAGTTCTTCTTGAAAACTGATTTATCTTAACAGTTGTCCTGATGTATGAACAATAAATGATCTATATAAAGGACTGCTCATTTTTGTTGGACATTGGATAAGGTGAATATGAATTTATAAGTTACTCCTGGTTGCTTGGAAACCATAAATATTACATTGCAACTTTGCACTGTGTACTTAGGAATTTTCATGATCCATATAAGTTCTAGAAATTGAGTTTCTTCCCTTTTATAGCCAAGGAAAGATTACTTCAAGTGTTTTCTGGAATTTTATAAGTTTTTTTTTGTAAAACTCCTACATGGTTTTCAGAAGTAAATGAATTCATAAAAATCCATTTTGTCATGGAAATATGGTAAAAAAAAATCTCAGTACCATTGGCTTTGGAGAGACTCACAGAGGAACAGTGTAAATCACTGATTTTAAGATACAGGATGATTTGCAACTGGTGAAAAAAATGTTCTTTGAAACATGTGAACTGTTCAGGGTAGAGACATTACTTTGTAAGCAGCAAGTTAGTGCAATACATTGCAACCAAATTGAAATTGACGTTTGTGTTATAATTTTGCTGTTGAATATTTGTCATTCAGTAGTTTAATTTTTGGAGGATGCCAAGGTAGATCTAGAATAATGTACTGTTTTTTGAAGAAAATGTTTTATCTTCATATGCAAAGAGATTTTAACAGCTTCTGCACAAATAGTAGCTCCTCAGTACATGATATGAAGATGCTCTATCATGAGGGTCACTTTTTCCCCCTTTATTAAAACACCGTGATTGACAGATTTCCTCACAGTACAGTTGTCACAAGCATTTATTGTTCAACACCAGTTCTACCATGTGCCGCTACCACCACCAAAGGTCACTGCCACCACCCGCTCTCCATCCCCATGCCAGCTCCCCCAGCTAGCTGCAGCCCATATATGGGAAAGGTCCTGCAAGGATATGACCGTAAACTGGGCTATGTTAACCTGGCAGGTAGGAGCTGCAGCAGCTGTGCGTCTGGTCATTCTCTTCGGCATTACTGATCAGTACAGATACCTGGTCTATTGAAAATGGCAATTGCAAAGCTCATAGTCACGCCCCCTGGGTCATTGGAGATGGGGGGGGGGATGGAGAGGAGGAGCCTCAATCCCAGCTTCAGCCCAACCAGCACGCTCACAGCAACCCATGTGTCTGCTGGCTCCAGAAGAGGTGATGAAACTGGCCAAGGACAAGCCAGTTTTCCTCATGGGGGTCACTTTTAATTAGCACATGTTGTATGTTGTGGATATTTTGCACAGCAAACTGTCTTGTGTTGACTGTCCTCTGACAATGCAGCTTTCTGAGTATTTGACCAGTTATGGCAGGATAATTGACGGCTATTGTCTACTGTCAACTGATTTTTTAAAAAAGCATATTTAAGAAAGGAATATTCATTTGAAGTACCACCTTTTAATACATTTTAGATACTTTAGTAACTAAAAAGTATTACATTTTAATACATTTTAGATATTTCAAAACTTTTACAGTTGGAAAAATTGAAAGAGAGAAGGATACAATCCTGCCAGATATCACCCAGACAATTTTTGGAAAAGTAATTCATATTGTGTTCACCTCTTGTTTAGCTCCTTGGTTTAAATCGTTCTAATGTATGCTGATCAAAAGCACCAATTAGCTCACTCAATTTATAGCATTATCATCTCCCAGTAGACTTAGCTGTTTCTTCCTTAGTGTGTGCTACAGCCTCCACAAGGGAGGGACAAAGCTTAGTAGAGTGTGGAGAGGATTCTCCATGTTCAGCTATCTTACTCTGCTCAGTTTCTGGGCCATTTGAAGATTTTAGTGCAGTGTGTTTCATGGCAAAGAATCCTAAGTTTCAGCAGCGAATTAAAATGTCTTTCTGAAGGGATTTGTGCCCCGGGAGCACTATATGCATGTAGAGTTCCTCACCTCAAAAACATGTGCAGTCATTCTGGAGGAAGAACTGAACCTATTATTATTCCTTAAACTTAGGCTCAGGAGAAAGAAGAATAGCAAATGGGAAGTATTTACAAAGAAAATACTGAACTATCTGAGTTTGGTCCCCCTCCCGTTAAAGCAAGATATGTAAAACTGAAGTTGAGAGTGAAATGGACTCAGTTTCTCATGTCAAACTTCTTCAGCTCTTCCATTGACAGAGTTTGCTGTCCTGTCTGGTAGACTAGAGAATTCCTGTGTATGTTCTTGATACTCTTACTTAAAAGATAAAGAAATGCTGGGAAAAAGAAAGACAGTAGATAGTTAAGTATCCTACCAAGTGTGAAGGTGTCCTAAAAAATACTTTGTTTTACACAAGCATTTTGTGTACATTTTATACTAGACCCAATTTTATTTTTTATCAGTGGCCATGATAAAATGTAGACACAAGGTTTAAAGTACTTGCCCTCAGATACAGGGAGGCAAGAACAAAATGTTTTGACCTATGTAACAAGAGCTGATAAATTGGATAAAAATGGTGAATTTTGGGCTAAATTCTAAGGTTCAGGAACATCTATGGAGAAAATACAGAACCTTAGGAAATGTATATAGGGCTGGAGTGCAAGGCGTTAATTCTATATAAGAGTCACATGGGTGTACACCTGGGGAGTATTTAAAAACATGCCAAAACCTGGGCATTGCTCCAGCCAATTAAGTTAGAACCTCTGGGGATAAGACCCAAGGCATTGGTATGTTGTAAATCCCTCCAGTGGGCCAGGGAGAGAGCAGAAACAATTGGAATGCAAACTTATGTGATTGAGGGTCTTAGTTTAGTTCTCTGGGACTCCAAGCACTGCTGGGGAAGCTTCCCCCCCCCAGTCCCCTCAATAAAAAGAAGTCCCTTCATGTGATTTTAATGTGCATCCTTATAGAAAACTATTGGTCTTAGTTTTTGTTTGGGGACCAGACCAGCAGCGCTGAATCACTCTTGATAGGATGTAGGCATATATGAGGTGGTAGGGATTGAAGCCGGGTCAGCCATGTTCAAAGCAAGCTCCTTACACACTGTGTTATAGCTCTAGCTCCAATTTTTCTTACTTTATAGATTAATGATAAATCCACTAAAATTCAGCAATAAGATGATGAGTGTATACCTTCTTTTAAAAGTTAAGTTTTGGGGGACTGGAGTGAATAGGATACTTGCCTTACCTTTGACCAACCTGAGTTTGATCCTCAGCATTCCATATCATTCCCTAGCACTGCCAGGATTAATTACTGGGTGCATAGCCAGGAGTAACCCAGAAAAACAGATTTCTGCCTGTCCTCAACCAAATCTCCTTCCCATTTTTGCCTGTTCTTGCTGAATAACATTAAACCTCAACTTGTTTAATGTCTTTCTAAACTATGGAAATTACATTTCTCAAACCTGCACTTCTTGTGCATCTTTTTGGTCTCTCAGGCACCTATTCAGCTGGGTATTGCTTTCACATCTGAGCAATGTGCCTTTCTCCCGTCTTGAGGTGGTTACCAGTGCTGGGCTGGTGATGACAGCAGAGAGAATAGTGCGAAAAGCTATTTCACATTAATCTCCTTATTCTGTCAGGAGAGAAATGTGTGAATTGATTTTTGATCGCATGTTTCTTGACCTTAATGGTTCTAATCTTACACAGGAGTCATTTCAGACACTTATGCTGATATTGAGTTGTTGAGTAATAATTATACTTGCCTCATCCTTAACTGATATCAAGGTACTGGTCACTTTTTTTCTCTGCTAGTTTTCTATTTTTTAATGGAATGTTTAGAATCAAAGCATACTGAGGTTCATCTGTTTCTTACGCATAAAATTAGTTTTCAGTGCATGATCTGTAGTTGAAACCCTCCTTGCTGACATTTATTACCCACTTTTTTTGCCTTTTTGGATGACACATTTCACAATGCTTAGGGGTTACTCCTGGCTCCATGCTCAGGAAGTATTTCTGGCAATGCTCAGAGGACCATATGGGTGCTGGGGTTTGGACAGAGGTTGTCTGCCAAAGCAAATGCTCCACACACTGAACTCATGCTGTGGTCCAGCCTTGCTTATTTTGGTGAGTCTACATTAGGTAGAATTCATCAATATAGATGTCTTGAACATTCTTTGCTATTAGCAGTCAGCTATTTTTTTATAATTATCATTTTCATCCTATTATTTTTGTGATGTCTATTTACTATTAAACATTAATGTAGATTAATTTTAATATTTGGCAATGAGTAGTATAGGAAGTATGACAGTCATTCATTCTTAGGTTTGAAAAAATATTTCTTCTACTATGGAGTAAGGATACTCCATAGTTCAGAATAGGTCGAAATCCATGGTCTTGATTTTTTTTGTTTTGGGGGTGGGATGGGGTGGAATGGTTTGGGTTCTACATAGTAGCGCTCAGGAATGACTCCATGTCATGCTCTCATGGGGAACATATGCAATGTGGGTTATTCAAACCAGGGTTGACCCAGGCAAGAACCTTAACCCCTGTATTATCCCTTAGGTCCCAGGGCCTTAATTTTTTAAAAAATGTTGGAAGATCCGTGATAAAATGTGACCAAGAGAAAGCATGAGTAAAGGTTATTGGGACCATTGAGAACAGATATACAGTTAAATGAGCTTGCATTTGAGTTCTGTTGTCTCTGTTCAGATCCTGTTCCTATTACCAATTTCTGATTAAGACGAGCCACAACTTTTCTGGGCTTCAGTATCCTTTGCAAAGTTAGAGTATTTCATCAGAATAATTCTAAAATCTTCCTTCTTAAATTTTATGGTATGATTATAAAGTGACATTTCATTCATCTATTATGTTGTTGTATGTAATTCAATTAAGCAATGTTTTTATCTATACTCATGAACTTGCAGTTATGCTTGCAATGTGCTGTTGGCATCTTTATATGAAAAATGTTGATAAAATGAATAAGGTTAAGATAAAGGGGACAGAGAGATAGTACAGGGGGCATAAGGGTCTCACCTTGCACGCAGATAGCTCCTGTTTGGTCCCTGAAACTTACATGAACCCTTGAGCACTGCCAGTAGTGATTGCCGAGCATAGCCAGGTGCAGCCAGACCCCCTCCCCCAAAATACTGGATGTGTTTGGTGTTCTTACATAGTACTCCCTGGAAATGACCATTTTGTGCCTTTAAATTGTTTCTATATTTTGTGACTGTCTGACCAGTCTTGTTTTAAGTATTACCTTTCTGGCTTCTTTAGTGTGCTGATTCATTGGCCATGCCTCTGGGAATTGTACTGATTTCCCAAAGGATTTTCTCCTGGAAAGAAGTGGTGACTTAGGTGTTTCTGTTATTTGACTTTTGAGTGTGTGTGTGTGGATAAATCAAAGATGTCACAGTAATAAATGGCTAAGCGCAAATAGTATATGTAATGGTCGGTGTGCTTGAAGGAATTTATAGTCCTTCTGCTCTGGCTTTTACCTTTGTTTGAGATGCTGAAGGACTGAGGTTATAAAATAGATCTTGTGTCCGTTCCTTTGGGTAATTCTTAGGCTTGTATCTCAACACTCAGTTCTATTGTTGAGCCCTGGCTCCCAGAGCTGTTGTATGCTTCAGACAGAGCTACAGGGTCTGTGGCAAAGACCCGTATCTGAGAGTGTGTGGGGATGTCTTTATTGGGCATTGAAGACATTCAGAGTGGTTAATTGGGGCTGGTGTGATAGCACAGTGGGTAGGGTGTTTGCCTTGCACGTGGCCTATCTGGGTTTGATCCCGTCATCCCATATGGTCCCCTAAGCACCGTCAGGAGTAATTCCTGAGTGCAGAGTGATTAATTGGAGATATCTTTGGTTAATTAATGTCACATTTTATAAAGTGGTCATTGTACCATAAAGTGGTCTCAGTCTTTAGGTGATAAAGACTGAGAAAGCTTTATAGAAACCATTTTAAACACTATCATGCATCATTAATAAGAGCTGACAAGAAGAAGCAATCAGTCAGAAAGAGTAAAGACCTAAACCATTGTCTCAGCATTAAAAGCAGATGATTATAATAAGGTTAGAAGAAGGTGCCAGGCAAGAACAAAATAAAGTAACATGTGAAGGGTCTGTAGTGCCTGGCTTGTCCCGTCCAGGTGGGCTGAGTTTCAGATTGAAGTTTCTAGTTAGTACAGGACTCAATAGTGGTTTATCAGACCTACCAGCTCTACTCTGGATTTGAGCAAGAAATGTAGTAAAACAGCCAGGCAGATATGCTGTTTATTATAATTGTGGATCGCTGTTAGATTAAGGTAATACTGAATATATTCTAACAGCTTTTTGACTCACAAGAACACATCAAATGTATATTTCAATCCCTAGCACTCCACACACACAAACTACATAATGAGACAGGAACAGGAATAAAATATAATGTAGTGTTTATATGGCATATTTATCTTTGCCTACAAGATGGTCAGACTTCTTTGTCAAGACCCTGAACGAACAGTTTGAGGCTCTTTGTATTCCTGAAGCAAGCAGATGCCATTGGGCTACACTGGCATGTGATAGGGTCAAATGAAAATGTTACTGGCGCCCGTTTGAGCAAATGGATGAATAACAGGATGTTAAGTGATTAAGTGATCAAGTGGAGCCCTGAGAGAAAGCTCAGTGAACTGACTGCTTTCCCTGAACACTGCCAGTAGTGACGCACAAGCACTAATTGGGTGTAGCTCCTAAGCAGCTTGGTGTGATTCAAAAAACAATAGAAAGATACATTTTGCAGAGACAGGCACAACTTGTAATTGAAAGATAGTGATATCTTAGAAAAAATATTTAGATAGGAAACATTTACGGTGTCTAACATTTGTTCATGCAGTGTGTTAGATATTCTCTATGGTTGCCTCTGAATCTTTGTAATAGCCTTATAAAGAGTATATAATACATGAGATATTATAGAGAAAGGGCAAATAGCTCCTAAAACCACATTTTAAGTAGCACAGTAGGACCTACTATCTACCTTAAGCGGGGACGTTTTGCTTTGTAGATGTGAAGATTGAGTTGAATCCCTGTCCCTGCCCACATACCGAAGGCAGTCCCTATGGCAGAACAAAATTTCCTGCACCACTAGTTCACTTGTACAGAGAGCATTTGCTCTCTGGCAGGAGATCATCATGGAAATGTTGAAACCCTAATCTCTGGATTATGGATAGAGATAGGATGGGAGAAGCTCCTTCCTTTCAAAATGAAAGTGGCTTCCATAAATAATAAGAATCTAATCCCAGAATCTTTAAGGAAATTCTCTCAGAAGGAAGCCATGGGGCCCTAAGTCCTTTGCTCTATTTCTTTTTCCCTTAAACTTTTCTTCTTCATGATTCCCAAGATACTGATGATCTTATTCTGTGGTTTAAGGATAACACCGACCCTCTTCTTTTGTTCCACTAACACAGCAGAGACCACTGGATCATACCAGTGGAGAAAAGCAACAATATAAACATAATTTTCAAGATACATTCGCCGCTCAGGGATATTGAATATTTGCATGTCAGAGGCCTGGTTTGAACCACGGCACCATGTGTTTGTTCAGGCCCTGTCGGTTATGATTACAACATTAAACTGGGACTACCCCCAGCTCCTCTGAGTGTGGCCCCTATATAAAATCAACACATTACAAGGGTGCTTTCAGACTTATTATAATTTTAGCAACTGATTGGTTCGGATAGGTGAGTCATGTTTGGAACTAGCAGTGGGGAAGTACCAGAATATGGTGAGTTTTCCTGGTGAGATCAGACTAGGAGGTGAGGGATTTGAACCAAATATTGATTTGTATAATTTTATTTCCCCTCTTTAAGAAAAACCTATTGTGGGTTCAATACAGTATATAGAAATGGAACTCCATGTGCTCTTTGGCTAGTGATAGGAGATCGTGTGATTCACTCTGAGGAAGTGAATCAGAATCTCTGGGGAAGGTGAACTGTTTTTATAGTTTCCAAAGGAGGCACTGGTGGCTTGGCTCCTAAGTGGATTTTTTGTCAGCTCTCATTGGCATTTTACTTCCCTGGTTGGATGCAGCAAAGAAAGGTGTACTATCTGACCTCTGGCAGGTCACTTGTCTTCCGTTGTTCATTAATTTGCTCGAGCAGATGCCAGTAATATCTCCATTCATTGGGAATGAGTCCATTACTGTTATGTTTTTGGCATAGCGAATACACCACGGGTAGCTTGCCAGGCTCTGCCGTGGCTCTGGGTTCATCCCAGGGGGCCGAGTCCTTTTTCTGTGTCTGACCATCAACCATCCAGGGCCCAGGGGCAGAGCCCTGGGTGTAGACAAGCCTGTCTCCTGTCTGCCACCTGCCAATGCAGCTGGGTACCTACCCTGGCAGGTAGCCTTCACTAATTAAAGATTAACTGACTGCAGATTCTTAGTATCGATGGGCATGAAAATTTTATTGCTTATGTGACATTTTACAAAGACAGAACACTGAGCCCAGCCAGCTGTGAAGATCTGGCATTTGCTTGCCAAAGCTTCTGGTAAGGAGATTCACCTTTGGCCCAAAAGGATTTGGTTGGATAGATTGAGGAATGAACGATTTAATATCTTATTGCAAATGCTTTCACCTCTATCATCATTATGTTTCCCCAGAGGACTGGGTTTTAGATGACATCAGTGTGGAGGAAGGGATTGGCACCATTAAAACCTAAAAAGAGGATTCATTCTTACCTCAATAGCCAGGATGGATTAGGAGGGCACAGAGTGCTGTCTAGGCTGCTAATAGAATCCCTGCCACATAGCTAGATGATTAGACAAATACACAAGAAGAAAGGCGCATAGTTAATACTACAGTTAAAATTATTTTATTAGAGGCAAAGTAATTTCTTAGCCGGATGACATCAAATGATTTTGTAGGCAAAGGAAGAAAGATAAACAATTTAAACTATCTGTTGTTTTTGTGATACTAGGAGTGATGGCCCAGGGCCTCCCATATGTGAGGCTGGAGTTCTCCCACTTTGCCACGTCTCTGATTCTTAATATTACTGGTTTACTCTATAGAATTATTTGCAGCGAATCAAAGAGGCATCATTGTTCTCAGTAACTAACTTTATTATGAGGGAATCTCAATTAAATATTGTAAAATATTTTAAATTCAGAAAACTTTTTGTTTCTTAACAGTGAGACTTTGTTTTTAAATGAGAACACTCCTTTAGAAATATTTTATCAACAAACATCTGGACACACCACCCCAAAGAATATTATTTTGAATAACACATGGCACAGAGGTGTGCTTTTCATATTGCTTGACATCAAATTTTAAAATGTGACTATAACCTTATACTATGTTGAAGAATATATAATGTGTATATGTGCATGTGCATACATATATGTTGACACATATATGTATGTATATGTGCATATACATAAATATGTATATATGTATATAGCATGATATATACATACATATGAGTATATATACATATATATGAACTTACATATATAGAGAGAGAGACAGAGAGAGAAAGTTTTAAAGCCTTCCCCTGAACTGCATAAGAATTTACTGTTTAATAGCATATTTTTTTGGTGGATGACCTTTTTTGGTATTAGCATATTCAGCTAGTACTTCCAGCCCAGAAGCTTTTTGTGAATTCAAACAACTTTAAGTAGAGAGAGATAATTTTATCTTGGATTTTTTCCAAGCAGGATCAAGTAGAACAGAGGCACCCTTCTGTGTACGTAATAAAAACAACATCCCAGGATGTCCCTACTTCTGGCCGAGCCAAAGGGTGGCCTATTTCCATCCTACTCCATTGAATAGGGCTTCTCTCTGACAGGGCATCCTGTAAACCGACCTCTCTGGCCTTCTTCCCTGTTAAAAAGGAAGCGCTCTTCCTGTCCTTATCACTGTCGGGGTTACAATTTCATGGGCTCTGAAGCCAAGAGACACATGAGCGGTCTTAAGTGGTTGGGCTCACTAGCATTAATGGAAACTGAAGGAAAGAGCTCAAGGGCAGGTCTGTGTAAGAAAAGTGATGGAGAAATGTTTCATTCTAGATGGTTTTACATCTAGGGACTTTCCGTTTGTGTGTGTGTGTGTGTGTGTGTGTGTGTGTGCATGTGCGGCGTGCGTGCGTGCATGTGTGTGTAGTGTGCTTTTTCCTTCTCATACGTTCTGGCATTTTGAAACTTTACATTATGGCAGCAGACTAAAATGCTGTTATCAAAAGCTGAAATCCTTCAGGGTTTGCTTCTGAAAGCGTGACAGCAGAGTTTTAAACCCGACTGCTCTTTGACTTGTGTAGCTAGAACAAAATGACAAAGCAAGCATCCAGTTCCTTACAAACTTATCTCTATACAAACTGGGTTTTAAAGTAATGAATTTACATGGAAGAAAATATTTCATGCCAGCTGTTTGATTCATTGTTGTCTTGAAATGATAAATAACCTGTAATCACGTTCAGGCTGTCTTTAAATTTCTATTTCATTTGCTTCCGGTGTCTGGTTACCAAACTCAAACAGCTTCTCATAAATCATTGTTAATGGGGATGTCCAGGATGAATGCTAATAATTAGTTATTAAATCTGAAAAATGATGATGTTTCAATTACTTTAGAGACAATAAAAATAAGGGAAATTCCTATGAAACTTTATTTTCCTCTGCTGTTTCCTTTGAAGTAGGACTGTTACAAAAAGAATCCCTTTTCAGTTTGACTATAGGGGAGAACAGGAGGAAAATGTTAACACAATCTAACCAGCTCAGATAATTTAGCTATTTTTTTCTTCTAAATTTTTAAAAAATTCCTCTAGATTTTTTCCAAATCCAGTGGGGCAATTACTGTATAGTTCTGAAGCCTCCAAGGAAGATGAGGAATGTTTTGTAGTGGCACACACAGAGATTAACTTAATACAGATTCCCATTTCCTTTGAGGAAAAAAATGCCATGAGGATAATTAAAATGATTAGAAAATATATTTAAAGATGTCTTAACATAAAGAAGTTGCGGTGGAATTGTGGAAGTAAATTGTAGGATTTTGTTCCCCAGAAAGCATCTTGTCAGAGTTGTGAAAAAGAGGAAGCGAGGTCAGAGAGATAGCACAAGGGTAAAGAACTTGCCTTGCACGGTACCTGTGGTATCCTGGCATTGCCCAGAAAGATTGCTGCGCATACCTAGCGTGGCCAAACAAATACCACTCACCAAAATTAAAACAGAATGAAGTAAAATAAAAGGAAGAAACCCCACCCACATCATGTGTGAGCACCTTGTTTGGTGATGCATTCAATACTCATGATGACTTTGTAGCTTTCATATTTTTATTGATCTAGACTGTAATAAATGGGCTCAAAGGGAAAGCAATTTGCCTCTTTTCATAGTGAGTAAATGCTGGTGTGTTTATTGTTTTTGAAAGGTCTTCTCTAACCACCCCACAGTATCACTTTTCCTAGAGATAAAGTTTAAATTTTTTAAAAGTAATTATTTTGGCTTGTAGAGTCTTTTTCAGTGTTTCCCCATCACCCAACCTCTACCCTCAGTGTTAGACTGGCAGCTCCCTGGACACACAGGAACTGTGTTGGCATGATTTATGTTCGGGTATATGTGCTGACATCTTTCCTCAAAATGAAAACCATTGAAATCACCTTGAGACTTTCTCGTATATATGAGATAAATCTTTATAAAATCTGTTAAAAACTTAAATAAGTTTTGGAAAGTCTACTGGTGGTTTTGTATAGAACACAGATTAAAAAGTGTAATCTTTGGGTCGGAGCAATACTATAGTGGGTAGGGCACTTGCTTGCGGCCAACCTGGGTTCAATCTCTAGCATCTCATATGAACCCCTGAGACACTGCCAGAAGTGATTCTTGACTGCAGAGCAAGGTGTAGCCTCTGAGCACTGCTGACTGTCACCCAAGTGAGTTCTCCCCCATATCATCCTTTAAGAAAAATCTCTTTTGGGTTGATTTTGAGCTTCTACTTATCATTGGAAAGTTCTGAATGATCTGAGAAGTTTCACTTTTTTTTTCTTTCAGTCATACCTGAAAATGCTCAGGTGTTACTCCTGGCTCTGTGCTCAGGATTTACTCCTGGCGGTGCTCAGGAGACCATTTGGGATGTCAGTTGTCAAACCCGGGTTGTCATGTGCAAGGTAAAGGCCCTACCCGCTGTGCTATTGCTCTGGTCCCTCACTTTGTTAATAGCCTTTGTCATCCATTATTCTTTGGTCATGGGTGTCCTCCCACTTTCCTTAAGACTTTCAAGAAGTTGAAGACAAAAAGAATTAAGGACTGAATGGTTCCTCTTCAGTTCTCTGGGTAGCATTGCTGGAGAACAGGAAATTGTCCCTAACCCTTCTTGGTTCTCAAGCTAGCAGAGCAATCGAAATAACATCAGGTTAACAAAATAAAAAAAAAATTACACATTAATATACATGTAGTTATGAAATATGAAGACAAGCAGAGTTGTGTGTGTGCATATATGTAAGCATCTTTGTGTTCAAAGATAAAGAATAGGACAGGAGGGTTCAGAGTGATAGATAGTACAGCAGGTAGGACATTTGCCTTGCACACGACCAACCGGGCTTGCCACCCGGCATCCTATATGGTCCCCCAAGCACCGCCAGGATTAATTCCTCAGTGCAGAGCCAGGAGTAACCCCCTAAGTATTGCTGGGTGTGACCCAAAAAGCAGGAAAAAAATGGGATAGGCGTTTCCATGTGAAGACAGATCATATTACGAGAGCAAAATCTCTGAGATGTCTGTGCTTCCATGTAGACTTGTTTCTCGGATTAGAAAATTTTTAGTTAAAAGCTAAACTTTTTCACTCATCCAGATGTTAAAGGAATGGCAGTTTATTTCAAGCCTGCAAGGCCTCCATTGAGCTCAGCTGGAAATAATCCTCCTGCCAAAGTGATGAATTTTGGGAAATGCCCTTCTGACCATCTTCTTTAGTAACAAGGATATTAGAAGGATGATGGAGAGAGAGTCAGTAGGCTGGAGCACAGGTTTGATACCCCGCACCACATGGTCCTTCAAAGACTCGGAATGGCCCTGAGCTCTGCTGAGTGTGGTCCCAAAACCCAAAGTTAAACTATCAGAATCTTATGAATGCATTTTCTGTCACACTTCTTTGCAAGATCTGTGCAGACTGGAGGCGGGGATTCTGCCCTTGCTGCGTACCTCCAAGGTGATTATGCCATTACTGCATCCCCTTCTAAGAATTTCAGGGTGTACTGTATAGAGCCCCAGGGAGGGAAAAGCATGGCTGACTGCTGTGTTTCTCAGGATCACTGCTCTTGATAGTGACTTTCTGCATGTCCAGCCCTTCCAGACACTTGCTACTGCGAAACACCACAGCCATGAGTGGAAGAACAGTTGGTACTTAGGTTGCTTATATGTGTTTTACTGACATTCGTAAAAGCACATTCCTGCCAGCACAAATGGCAAAGAAACATTTATCCCAGGGGGGAAAATGTGACTCAAAGTGCTGACTGTCCTCTATGTGGGTGTCGCTGAGTTCTCGGCTGGGATAGATGGCACCCTCTTTGTCAGGGTGGGTGAGCTACATCCATTGTTGCTTGCACAGTCACTTCCAGCTGTGTGTGATGGAACCTAGGTCAGCCTCATTCAGGCACTCAACCTTGTTCTCTCTCTCACACCTCCCAGTTTATTACAAGATTATCAGATTTAGCGATAACATTGTCAGTAAATTGCAGGTATGTGTTATTCTGTTTGTTTGCTTTATAATTTCCCAGAAGACAACATGCTGTAATAGAGATGTGGAGAAAACGGAATGTGCCTGACACTTCCGTGCCAGGAAGCTGCCTCTGCTTTCAAGGTGACTTGCCCCAGGGCCACCGGTGCACATTCAGTCTCTTACGAGATGGTAGAAACCCTTGGGATATACTTGTCAAAATCTTCAGTGATGGCAGAAATCACTCCATTCCTTTAGTGACATTTTTTCTCTGGCAAGACCCGCACACCCAGCAGCGTGAGTCAGAGTGAACAGCCAGGGACAATGACACAGGCAGCTGCCCACATGTCCAGTGCTGCCACTGAGCCAATGAATCCTGCTTGGGAGCTGTCAGATGCCCCTGGTCACAGTGTTCATGTACACATTCACCAGCACAGTCAAGTGAGGACATAAGGAAAAGATGGAATAAAATGATTCCGTGTTCAGGGGGAAGGGAAAGCTTTGCTGTTCTGTTATGAAGTAGTCTTCTGCAGTGTCTACACAATCCCTGACCCTTCTTTTTATTATTTGAAAGTCAAAACGCTGTGAAATAATTGAGATTTAGATGATCTTCCAAAAGGCTTGGATCCTTGTTGCAACCTCACTGAGTTCTAGTCAAGTGGGTTTGGTTTTTTAGGGTCGCACCTTTTGGGCTCAGGATCTGCTCTTGGCTCTGTGCTCATGGGACCATGGATGCAATGCCACAATTGAAGTGGTTTCAACCAAATGTAAAGCAAGCATCCCCTGCGAAATTATTTCATCTAGGAAGCGAAATAATTTGAGGAATTTCTCCTAAGACTTAACATGCATCTATTTTTAGGTGTTTTCTGAGTTTTCCAAGACTGCCACAGAAAGTGACACAAACTGGGTGCCTAAGGAACAGAGATTTATTCTATGTTCCGGAAGCAAGAAGTCTGAAATAAATGTGTTGTTGCGGTTGGTTTCTCATAGCGTCTGAGCTAGAGTTAGTCCCCTGCTTTTCTTCTACTTTGGGGTGGTTGTTGGCTGTTTTACCATTCCTTGGCTTAAAGCTGCATTCTCCAAACTCTGCCTCCGTCCTCATGATGTCTTTGCCTCTGTGTCTGGGTTTTTGTATGTATGTATGTATGTGTGTGTGTGTATACACACACACACACACATCTCACTATTTTCCTGTTCATCAATTTGCTCGGAGTGGGCTCCAGTAACATCTCCATATATCCTGTCTCATGCTAGTAGAGCCCAAGGGCATCTGCTTGCTCCAGGAACATAAAGAGCCTCAAACCATTATATTAGGTCATGGGAATGACCTAACATAATTGTTACTGGTATTTGGCATTTCAAATACGACACGGGCAGCTTGCCAGGCTTGCTGTGTGGGTGGCATACTCTTGTAGTCACATCAAAATCCAGCATTTATTGATGAACCGCACGGCCGCTTGCGGCTGCTTGAGCCGGGCTGTGATAGGCTCGTCTGCTGGGTGGAGTTCTGACGAGATGGAGGTCCGGATGGAAAATGGCAGCCCTCATGGAGTGTGTGTGTGGGAGGTTGTCTGGCCTGTTGCGCGGCTCTGCTGCAGTGGCGGGCCAGGGCTATAACCTGCCATCCCTCTTGGGCACTTCAGAACATTTCTATAATTTGGGTTAATACTGGCTTAGCATTTGTGCCCTCTTTCAGTATGGTAAATCTAGTTCATTTTATTTATTTATTTATTTATTTATTTATTTATTTATTTATTTTTAAAAGTATTTTATTATACCACTGTGAGATAAACAATATACAATTACAAAGTTCATATTTGGGTTTTGGTCATACAGTGTTCCAGCACCCATCCCTCCACCAATGCCCATCTCCCACCACCAACTACCCGGCTCCCTCCCCCTTCCCCAGCCTGCCTCCATCACAGGTTCTTTATTTCTTTCCCTTTCCCTCTCTTTCTCTTTTCCTTCCCTTCCAGACTATAATCTAGTTCATTTTATTTTTTCAGGCCACACCTAGCAGTGCTCAGGGGCTATCCCTGGCTTTGTGCCAGGATTGCTCCTGGTGGTGCTCAAAGGATCCCTGTTGTGCCAGGGATTCAAACCAGGGTCTCAGTCACGTGCAAGGCAATGTCTTGCCTTTAATACTATTTCTCCATCCCCTCCAATTTAGTTTTTAAACACAGTACAATAGAAAATGTAACATTTTTAGAGATAAGTACCAATATTGACTTGGGCTTAGAACTTAAGAGTATTATGTGATGTAATGAATGTAATGCTTTCCATATTTTGCATCGAAGAAAATATACTGTGTCAAACTAGTAGCTTTAAGAAAAAGATAATGCAAGAGGACATAAAGTTGATTATTTGTGTTGCTTTGCAAATGAAAACATCTTCTATTCTGAAATCGCATAAAAGAAAATTCAGTTTCTATCCCATTACTTAATCCCTTAATGAATATAACAGGATTTCATGCCATATATACACACATATATATACACACATATATCTATTATATACATATATCTATTATATACATATATACACAATGTGTATACATGTTATCATATATACACACAATGTGTATATATGTTATGTGTATATTAGTAAATATACACATATATGTATGTATTCCATTGAATATAGAAGTAGGAAAGTACCCGTAACATAGATGCACATTAGGAAAAGTTGATAACATGTATATATTTTTGCAAAATGTTGAATGTTACCAAATGTTTGTTGTTCCCTCATAGTTGCTTTATTTTAGTTTTGGGAACCACAGCTGGATATGCTCAGGGGTTACTCCAGGCCCTGCACTAAAGAATTACTCATAGCAGATCTAGGGACTATATATATATTGCTGGAGATGAAATCTGGCCTTGCCATGTGCAAGGCAAGTGCCCTGCATGTAGAAGTAATACCTTCTCTTGCACTTAAGTTACAGTTTGTTAGGATCTCATCCTAAGCTAGCCTGTCTAGATTTGTTTCTTATTCTATTCACTAAGATATCTGGTTCTCCATCTTGAAGGGCATTACTTTTCGCTCACCAGACTCTTCCGTATTTGATTTTCTCCCCACGGATTTCTTTTAGTTACTTGGTTCTCTTTTTATCATATCTTTAAGTTTTGTGGGCATCCTAATAATTTGGCTAGGCTTATCGTTCTTCCCATAAGTTGAAATTCTTCAGGATTCTGCTATAGACCCAGCTCATATTAACTAGAAAGCACTGAATGCTGGTTCTTAAATATTCAACAATACTTTTCTTGAAAGCATTCACAGTGGGAGTATTGACATCATGGCAGTTGGCAAGTGCTACAGTGAGGGCTTCCTTCTTTCTTCCATCCTTTCATTTGCTGCTCTCCCATATGACACTGACTTTCCCTCCTTTACTTTTCCACAGCTTTGTCTTCACCTCTATTTTAAAGGTACTTTAAACATTTTAAACATGACATGTTTAAAATCTACTTATGTAAGGAGTCATCATTTTGATAGGTTTAATGTTTTTGAGACCATATAATAGAATTCACATGTTCTATATTCTGTTAGGAGCTGAATGGAGTCCCCTAAATCCATGTGTTCAAATCTTGTGTTGAAGGACCCTAGTATATTGTATTGACAAAGACAGGACCTATAAGGGAGTAATTCAAGTTAAATAAGTGGAATGGGTGCAGCTGATAGTATTATTGTCCTTATAAAAAGAAACAAGAGAGGGCCGGAGCTATAGTCCAGCATGTAGGGTGCTTGCCTTGCAAAGGGCCTATCTGGGTTTGATCCTCAATGCCACTTCTGTTCCTCCAAGCCTGCCAGAAATGAGGCCTGATTGCAGAGCCAGGAGTAAGCCCCGAGCATTGCGAGGTGTGCTCCCTCCCAAAAGAAAAGGAAAATCTCCAAAACTGTGACAATAAATGTGTGCTGTGCAAACCATCAGACTATAGTTTGTTTGTTGTCATAGTAGTTCATAGTAGCTGAAGGAGCCATTGCATATAACATATAATAAAAGATTCCTACTAAAGTTTTACTAAAGTACTAAAATAAAGAAATAAAGTAACAATAATCAACTTGTTTGCGCCTCTTTCTGTGCCATGAACTCTATAAAGCAGTTACCATATAGATCATGACTGAGGTTTTTAAAGTAAGCAATTTTTTCAAAGACTTAACATCTAGCAAATGAACTCAAAGTTTGACCGTAGCCAAAATTCTGAAATATTTCTCATTAAAAATTTTGATGGAATATCTTATCCTAAATCTGTCATTTGGTAAAGTAGGCACTAGCCCATGTGACTATTACACACTTGAAACTTGACTTGTCTGAATTTAGATATCGTTAATGTCAGTTGAGAATACAGTGCATACACTGAGATTCAAAGACATTGTTTTTAAAATGTGAAATACTGAACTAGTATGTTAGGCATGTGGGCTCCATCATATTTCTCTAGCAGCGTAATTCTATTTCCCAGAACTTGGAAGCTCATCTCTCACTGCTGTGTTACTGTGCTAGCATTCATACATCTAGAGATCCATGCTTTGCTTAATTTAGGGCTAAGTCGTGACAATTTTGATTATTCCAAATGCGCACCAACTTCCTCTGAAATCTGCCTTTCGGTCATTGCACTGCCTCTCTGCTCTAGACTTTTGAATAAATGGATAAAGATCAGTGTTCGGATTAAATTAGCATCTTGTGAAAAGGACAGGCATCCAGGGTGTCACGATGCCAAGGTTGGAACTGTTGAAGAAACTTTTGTCTTTGAATAATATTTGAATATCATAATCTTGTGTGTGTCTACTTACTGGAAGAAGAGCCATGGCTCAAAAGAAACTGTTTCAGAGAAATCAGTCATCAATCCTTCCTTTCCTTTAGGGCAGCGAGCTACTCCTAGGAAACACAGAATTCCACCTTTGTTCTTTCCTCTTGCAGCTTGGCTTCACAAGGGTAGGGAGGCACTGCCAAACAGATGAGTAGAGAAAAATATAAAAACCAGTAGGCAGACTTAGTCATTCTATTCCTGTCAGCTTAGCACAGGAGGCAAATTTGTGAGGGAAGAAGATGTCTTATTTGTGTAAATAGGTCAAATCTTTCGAACACAGAAAATGGGACAACAGTGCGTACCAGTGGAAAGTCCTCTGGCCTCCCTACTTTTCTCTGCCAGGGATGTTCTCATACGCTCCAGGATGAGTCAGAGAAAGAAAATGTGGGAGTCCTAATTCCCCTGCCTTTCTACTGGAGAAATATATTCCGAAAATGTTAGGATGACATTTTGTATTTCTCTGGAGTGTCATGGTTTCATGTAATTACTCTGGATTTTCTTCAGTACCTTTAAGTTTCTCTGTCAACCCCAGGACCTCCACGAATCTAGATTTTGCAGGCACAGAGCCGAGTCATTGGCACCCAAGTGGTGGTGTTTACTGCTGTCTCTGATTAAGCAGCTGCAGGTGCTGCCAGAGGTATTTCCTGCTGCTTCTTCTCCCGCTCTCCCGGATGCATGGGACAGAGTGCAGTGCTCTAAGTGTGATGTGGAAAATGAATGGGCTTCCTCAAAGGAGGCCAGGGAGGATTTCCTCTGGCAAGAGGAGCACATCTGCTCTTTAACTTACAGAGCACAGTGTTAGTATCCAGGTTAATGTGTAGGTATATGCATACCTCTGAGCACATGCATGTGAAGTTTTAAATTGAAGTCAGGATTTAGAAACCACTGCGTATCATTAAATGTAAAGATCTGTATGCGATCTTGGGACCTAGGAAACCACCCTAGTCTCACATTGACTTCGGGAATTCCCTCTAGCAAACTTCTCATAGGAGGCGAGCATTATTTTATTTTTTATTTTATTTTATTTTTTGGGTCACACCCGGCAATGTTCAGTGATTACTCCTGGTGGTGCTTGGGCAACCATATGGTATGCTGAGAATCGAACCCGGCTCAGCCACGTGCAAGGCAAATGCCCTACTCGCTGTGCTATTGCTCCAGCCCCAAGCATAACTTTAGATATTACAGAAAGTAAGACCCAAGATGCTATTGCTGCTACATGTAGTGTGGACACTTCTTGCTAAACTGGGCTGGGTGGGGTAAAGTCTGAGCTTATTTATCCTTCCAAAAATTTTCTCTCAGCATTTCTACTGCCTTTCCTGAGCCACCATCATCTTTCGCATCAGACTCCATGCTGATACTTTATCTCTGTTCTCCCTGTGTCCTGCTGCCTGGAATCTGTGTTGTATTTAGAAGGCTTTGACGCGAAGTGTCTCTCCTTTACTCTGTGGGAGCCTTTCTACCTGGGGTAGCCTCTGCTCCCTGAATACTTTCCCCTTTCCCTCAAACATAGATACTTGCATCAGGGGTGTGTTTGGCAATATGGCTAGTCTGGGAGTAAGTCAGCAACTCGCCACTGGTATTTCCTGTCTTGTGGCACTTGTTTCCGATTGCCTCTGCTAACCCATGAAGGTTTGTATTTTAAGCAGGCACTTCCTGCTTCCGAAGTACTTCTCACATACAAGACTCAGAGTAATCTGAGAATCAAATAGAATGACTAAGGCTAGATAAATCCATCTTTGGTGACAGTCTACTTCCACTTGCCTCTTGGGTGTCATATGTGTTTTTTGAAAGATGTTACCTTTGGTAATGGAGTCATAGGGAAGGTACCATTTGTATTTAAAAAACAAAATTCCTTGCCCAAATTTTTTGGCATATATAACCCCTCATCTTGCATTGCTGTTTGCAGGGGAGTACAAAGCTTAAAAGTCTGTTGATTACTTGCCATTGACTTACTGAAAAACACAGAACAGATACCAACAGATATAGATGAATAATACAGAGTTGGCGTTTTGTCTATTTTACCTATAAACTGATGTCACATTAATTGATAATAATGGTTGAAAATAAGAAATGAAAGTGGTAGGCAATTATTGCTTCTCAGAATAAATCACTGACCCAGATCTAGCTACATAAGAGCTAAGGATGATTATACCTTATATATAAATGTGATCTCCCCCCCACATCATTGTGCAGGCCCTGAGCGACAGGTTTCTAGTGTCCGCTGGATGTACCCATTCCTGTCTGATGGATGACAGACTCTGCCTTTGCTGCTAGCATGGAAAATTGCTTTTAAAATAAGTCCTTCCATAGGTAGAGAGAAATGCAAGCCCTTCTTAGTTTAAAATTCCACTGTCAAAAACATTAAGACATCAAAGTACCTAAGCGCCAGGTTTGCTGTGCTTTCAGGGTAGATATTTATAGTAGGTCGCAGATTGCCTCTCTCTTTCTTCCTCCTTGTTCCTCTGAAAAAACAGGTTGTAATTTTAAGAACGGCGCTAATGGATGTTTGATAACTGTCAGTGGTTGCATCAGGCCGGTATGAAACACATTAGCTTCCAGATCTGCACACTCTCATTTTGTGATCACAGGAGCACCTTTGTCCACTGTTTTTATTTCTGTATTTTTGATGTGCTCGTGACAGGCCTCAGAAACAGGTATGGTCATGTCTTGGCCCTTCAGAAATGTCCCTGATAACCTGATAGGTCCAATAGCTTCAATGCAGTTCATGGTTTAGTTACTGTGCTGATTGGGAGTTATCCAGAAATTCCTGCTTGAGGTTGTCTCTGCTGTTTCTTGGGAAATATTGTTGGTGATGATGTAATATGCCTCTTTGATTCAGACAGTGAAAACAGAAATAGTGTTTCCATCTCAGTTGCAGTTCTTAATTGGTAGCCCTGTGGACAGACACTACAGGAGTTAGTGAAATTCTTAATATCAGAGTTGACTTGGTTATTTGATTCTAGTATATGCCGTGTTTTGTCTTTTTTTCGTAAACATGAAATTTCCCCCAAATGAGCTTCTTCCTTCCTTTCTTTCCCCTTTTTTAATTGCATTTATAACTGCTTCAAACTTAATTCTTTAATGAATTTACTTTTGCAGAACATTTTCTCAAAATACTTTCACTTTCAGAGCTATATGTTGCTAGAAGATGGAATTCATTTTCAAAGTAAGAAAATGTAAAAAGAACCCCTATAACTTATATCATCATAAATTTGTTAGCATCAAGATAGTGCTGACTCAGTTGGAATAATTATAAAACTGTAACTGAAACAATACAGAACATTAGAAGGTCCTTCCAATATATGACTTTTTGAGGCATTTTAAATGTCACCAGTAAAATATATAATAAGCATGTTAAAGGAAAAAAAATCAGAATTCCCCTCCTCCCAACTTTATTTTATTAAAGCATCGTAAGTTACAAAAGTTATTCATAATTGGGCTTTTGACAGATACATTGGTGGTGTTAAACAATGACAGAGCTACACAATCAGAGTCAACGGCACTGAAGTCATGAGACCCAAATTTTAATAAACAGGTTTAAAAGGTGCCTGTCAAGATGGCAGTCTGGGGTGATGGTGGGGAAATGGGAAAGGGTATCTGAAGAATAAGTTTTCTTGGTGCAGTTGTTAGTTTAAAAGAAAAAAGGAGCAATTACTCCCTCTAGTGGCAAATTGTAAGTTAGCAACAAAATAAAACAGGCTTGAAATTCTAAATTCCATGAAGAAAAGAAAGGCCTGTTTCAGATGCAACACGAATCACGACTGAATCTAGAGAGATTAAAATATGAACTGGGGGCTGGCACAATAGTCCAGCAGGTAGGGCGTTGCGTTGCATGTGACCGACCCGGGTTCAATCCCCAGCATCCCATATGGTTCCCGAGCACCGCCAGTAGTAATTCCTGAGTGCAGAGCCAGGAGTAACCTCAAGCATCGCCAGTGTGACCCAAAAGCAAAAAATAAATAAATAAAATAAAGTAAACTGTGAACTGGTGGGTCATTGGTGAGCACTTAAGTGTTAACTGCTATTTCCTGTCTAGCCTCTTTCCTTTCATGTATTTATTTACCTTCATTCAATCAACACTATTTGGAAAGCATGTGAATGGGGTGAAATATTTACCTTCGGAGATCTAGAACAGTCTTCTTCTCCTTTATGGACCTGTGGACCAGTGGTTGAAGCCTTTTATTGACAATGTATGCAGCATTGCTCCATGGCTAGGTAAAACACTTGCTCCTGATCCTTTTCACTTACCAGAATTTCTGTACTAGTGATGTGCAGTACACAGATATAAGATAGAAGTAGGAAAACGTAAACAAAGAGAAGAAAATAATGGCTTATAACTTCAGCACTCAGAACTGTTGTTCTAACATTGGAGAGAGATGTTTCTGTTTTTCTTTCTATTTCTCTATTTTTTCTCTTTGTGCCTAAAGAGCCATGTAGTGCTGAGGACAGACCTGAGACTCCTGCAAGCCCAGCATGTGCTGCAACCCTTTGAGCTAGTTCCTCTGTTCCCTTTCTCAATTTTTTGGTGAAAAGTCTGACCTTTTCATGTGAAATGTCAGTTCCTAGGCAGCGTTAGGATGGTCCTCTCATGAACTGCAACTGAGTACATGCTGATGTGTTTAGCTGGATGTGGCACTGCATTAAGCAGTGGAAAGTGCCTTGCCTGACCTAGCAGGGAATCAGAAACTGTCTGCTGAAAGGATGAGCGTGGTAGACCAGCCTTGCAGTCACCCCAACTGTCCACAGGAAGGTGGTTCCAGTGTGCAGGGCTTTCCAATGCCAGGAACTAAGGAATAGTATTTCTTACTGCCACAGGCTTCTGTCCCTGGCATGCTCCTTGACATTTCAAATGACTTCAATGCCATTTCCTCCTGAACGGGAAATGTATTAACTGGAAGTAAATTGGGTAAGTGGCAAAAAGATAAGATTGAAATTCTGAGCCAAGTTTAGGTTGGGGTTAGTTAATTTTGGAATGGCTGTGAATGATCATTTCATTGTTACCATTGTTGGTGGTCTAATGTCCATAGTAGGGAGCCAGTTGTGCAGGATTGATTAGTGCTAAGTAGTACATCAGGTCACAGAAAACACCCGCCGTTTCTCATCCCCTCTCCTGCCTAGTCGTCTCTCTCCCAGCCTGCTTCCACATACCTTTTAGGTTATGTGCTGTTTCTCCATCTGTAAGCCTATCTGCTAGTTTACCACTAGGGGGAAGTGTTGTGAGTAACAAAGGAAAACAAATGTACAGTAATGAAGAGATCCTGTTGTGTCAACTAGTATTGTAAAACTATACAATTACATTAAAGACATAAATATTTTTCTATTCCATAATAAGTGTCAGATTTTATAGATATTTTCATTTTATTACTGTTTCACATGTGTATGGTAACTACATACAATACCTCTGAAAAAACAAACACTAAATGGGGCTGGAGTGACAGCAGGGAGGGTGTTTGTCTGACATGTGGTCACCCGGGTTCAATCCCCGACATCCATATGGTCCCCGAGCACTACCAGGAGTAATTTCTGTGTACAGAGCCAGTAGCAACTCCTGAGTATCACCAGGTGTGACCCAAAAAGCAAAAATGAAAAACAAAAAATGCTAAATTTAGCAACCAAAAATGAAGCTGCAAACAAATTCACCTAATCTTCTGATAATAATACTTTTTTTTTTTTTTTTTCCCCCCTCAGTTCCTGGCGGCTCGGGGGCCCGGGCGCCCGGGCCGGCAGGGCCAGCCCTGGCAAGGCAACGGCCCCCCGCGGGCACGCCCCGCCCTAGAATAATAATAAGCTTTTGATAATGTGAATTAGAAATTTCACTGTGCATTACTCATATACTGAAGAAATGCTTTCATTAAGTGTAATGTTTTGTTAAATACAGAATTTAAGCGATGGGTCTTCAATTCATTGTCCAGTTGTTGGTAGCAATTTTTTTTCTCATCCCTGTAATATGAAGCATGCACTGCTGTTTGGATTAGTGATGTAAACATAACCTATTCAGAAAGAATGAATCACAAAGAGTAGGACTCCTCCATAATCCATGTTGTTACCCACATGGGACCATGAGGAAAGCTTTGGTGAGTTTCTTTTTCTGAAATGTGGTTTGAAACACTGTTGACAGTAACTTGTCAGAAATAGTGTGACTACACCACACACACCTCCACCACTGACCCCAGAGACTTTCTCAGTGGCCTCTCCCCTGTCAGCAAAATCAATTCTATGGGACAACTCTCAGGGTCTGTTTCCACTGTCCATCCTCTCCTCTTTCTAGACTTCTTTATTCTCACTATCAGAGAGATTCGGGTAATTTTCCTTCTCCTTTAAGTCACTTCACCCAGCACTGTAGCACCCAGTTCCATCCATGGACGAGCACAATGCAGGATCCATCTTTTCTCCTAGTTGTTGTGTTTCTAAACATTCTTTTTCCGATTTTTCCTCCTCTCCCTGCTGCCTATCCTGCTGCCGATCGCCATTAGCCCTTGAAGCAGAATTACCAGCTGAGACCAGTCTCCTGGTTGTCATTTAGATGTTGCATAGACATCTCAAGCTCAGCATTCTGTAAAATTGGCTGATGGAGAACCACTGCTTCCACTACCAGTTTCAATTGTCGAGTGTCTGTAATTCCTATATTAATTTAGGATGTTGAGTGAAATGCATTTTTTGTTCCCTGAGTCTCTCAACTTTGGGGTTTCTCAAACTGCACATGCATCAGTCACCATCACCCAAGGGACATGGGGAAAAAAGGCAGATGACTTGTGCATTCCTAGTGATGTTCAGGAATCTACATTGCTCCCAGAATGACCTCCTCCATCCAAGTACCTCTGTACTGCTGGTATTTACTGCAATTTAAGAGGGGTCACACATAATAGAGGACAAACAATAACAGTATGCAAGTTCTCTTGATTCTCTATCTTCCTTGTGCTCCGATGTTGATATTTTTGCTTGCATAAATTGTTGGATTTATGTAAATCCAACATTTTGGTTTGAGTGATGAATACTTTGTGTATTCTGTGTGCATGAAAGTCCAGGTCCGCACTCAGTAGGGAAGGATATAGTGAAATGTACTTCGTTCCTCAAGCTGTGCTAGAAAACGTTTCTTTAGATTGAAACCTTGATCAATATTCCTGTAACCTCTACCCTTGGCCAGCAGTGCAGACTTCCTACACGGCAGCCCTTCGGTTAAGCCAGGCCAGTCTTCTCTGCTTCTAGTCTAGGAAACGTCCCGGGCAGTTGCTAGAACCAATACTCATGGCAATGACTAATTATTCTGCTCACCGACATCTAGTCACATTTGTTTCCAAGCTTCCATAAAATACAGCGCCTAGAAAGTCTGTAGTGTGATGACTGCCGAGGCTCCCAGGATGCCGGTTTTCTCTGCGCGGGCTGTCTACAAATACAGATGAAGACTACATTTGCTTTTAGATTATAATTGTGATGTGTTAGATCATAATTGTGATTTTTTCCCTGCTTAAAATTAAAACAAATACCGAGCCATGTTCTGAGTCCTGTGTTTCTCTGTGCAACAGCAGCTGATAGAAGGGACGGTGAGGGCGACATGAAGAGCAAGTTGCTAATGAGGTTGGTTTCTGTGACCCCAGTTTACAGCTGATGGTAAAAGGCAGACAGTCACTGTGGGAGGAGTTTCTGCACAGTTTATAGGACAACCGATCTGTTTGTTTAAATCTACAAAAATATTTATGGGTTAAGAAATGTTTGTAACGCCAAAACCACATTCAACCAGAAAAGAACCAAGATTGTTTGGATTAAATTAAAAACCAATACAAAGTTGCATGTGTTAGAGAACCAAAATCAAAACAAAGTTGCATGCTTCAGTGAACCATACCATGAAGAAACGAACTGATAATCCAGAGAGGGATTTGCAGAGCCTGTGCCAAAGGCAACAGTTTCTTGGCCTCGTTGTGCGGTCATTGCTATTATCCTGTTCCCGAGCATTGTTGTCCCTCCCAGAACATTCTGTGTTTGCTAGCAGCTCTCTTCTTCCAGTCTTGTCCACTATTTTCTCTTTAGATTTATCTTTTCTGGAAATTTTGTATAAATGAATTAATACATTTGTATGTACTTCTTAGCATATTGCTTCAAGATTCATCCATATTGTAGCATGCAACCAATACTTGTGCTTGCAATGACTAATACATACAAATATATCACATTCTGTTGGTTCATCACCTGATGGACGTTAGATTTACTTTCACTTTTATCTTAAAGCTCCTGTGAAGACTTGCGTGCAGATTTTTTGTGGAAGTATGTTTTCTGTAGAACATATCTAGGACAGGACCAGAGATGTACTTTCGTGTTAGAAGTACCTGCCTTGCCTGTGTGAGGTTCTACTCCCACGTCCATACTTCCTAAAAGAAAACAATGAATAAAATTAAAATCAACCTGTACCCAGGAGTACAATAGTTGGGTCATCTGGTAATAGTTGTATTTCTTGAAAAGTTGGAAGACTGTTTTCCAAAATGACTCGCATTATCCGTGGTCATTAGTGCTGCGTTAGAGTACCAGTTTCTCCTTAGTCTTGTCAACACTTGTCATTGTTTATTGTTTTGATTACAGTTGCCCTCGCAGATGGGACATAGTTATCTCATTGTCACTTTTTGATTACGTCGCCCTCATAACTGATGGCGCCGAGTCTTTGGTGCCCTCCCTGTTCTCTGTATGTATTCTTTGGCAAACTGTCTATTCAGATCTTTTGTTTGTAGTTTTGAAGGGGTTACTTGTCTTTCTATTGAAAGAATTTTTTTTATATTTGTTATTTGAAGATGTTTTAAGAGGAACCTCGATGGTTATTAGACTTCAGAAGGAAGGGCGATGTGCTAGGGATAAAAATTAAGGCGATGGAAATATATTTGTTAAAACAGTTCTATCTTTTTCTTTTAAGATGGACTAGTTCCAATGTGAAAAATAATTTTGATCAAAGAAATAGGAAAATTGGGACCGGAGTGATAGTCCAGTAGGTAAGGTATTTGCCTTGCACGTGCCTAACCCAGGTTAGATCCCCAGCATCCATTATGGTCCCGAGCACTGACAGGGTTAATTCCTGAGTGCAGAGCCAGGTGTTACCCCTGAGCATAGCTGGGTGGACCCAAAAAGCAAAAGAAAGAAAAAGGAAGGAAGGAAGGAAGGAGGGAGGGAGAGGAGGGAGGGAGGGAGGGAGGGAGGGAGGAAGGAAGGAAGGAAGGAAGGAAGGAAGGAAGAAGAAATAGGAAAATAAAAGTAAACATCCCTACAATCAATGCAAAATACAAATTGAACCCATAATCCTGGATGTCTTATAACTACAAAAGCAATATATTAAAAACGGGCACCAGAGAGACAATACAGCTAATAAGGTGCTTGCTTTGTCTGCAGCCAAACCTGGTTTAGTCTCCAGACCCAGCATCTGTTTCTTCAGCCACACCAGGTGGGATACCTTGGCATAGAGTCATAGGAAAACCCAAGCATATTCGGGAATACGCCCCCACTATATTCTTGTGAAAAATATTATAATATTCTATGAAAAGCTTCCTACTGTCACTATGGAAATAAATGTTCAGGAATGAAGTTGGCTTATAGGAGAAGGATTCTATATTGAGCTGGCCAGAAGCTTCTCTCCAGAAAGATTTAGCTACACCTTATTGTTGTTTCTCAGTCTGTTATGCAGAGCACTTTCAGGGAGCCTTACGCAGAATTCTGTTGGAGAAAGTGAGCATGCATGGATGGAGACTAATCCCATTTTAATTGAAAATGGGACCCTGACTTTTAGTTACTTGAAGAGTGCACATGGAGAAATCCTAAAGTGTGACATCATTGCAGATAACTTCTAAAATCATTTTATTTGAGCATCTACAAAAGTGCTTTCTACATAGTGCTGGGAAATGAAGAATCTGGTGGCGTGGTGGTTTAGCTGATAAAGTGTCTTCTCTAAATATTCCACATGGTGGCAGTGCAGGGAAGATATAAACTGAAACTGTTCAGAGATTGGAATATGGTTCAAGTGGTGAGTGAGGGCGGGGCATGTGTTAGGACCTGGGTTGGAACAATGCCTGCTCTCCTGTCTCCACACAACAAAATTCTGCTCAGGGTGACGAAGAATGTTGTAGGCAGGCTCCCTGCAAACAAAAGACAATTTCCTGAACTTGGGGCAGATTTTAATAATTACATTCAGTTTTTAAAATAACGTTAAAATGAGCCTTGAGCCGTAAAGCTAGTACAGCAGGTAAGGCTGTGTCTTGCTTGTCATCAACCCTGGTTTGCAGCCCTGGGGGCCACCAGGTGTGGCCCTCCCTCCTCCTCACAAATGACTCTTTTTTTTTTTTTTTGCTTGCAAAAAAAAAAAAAAAAAAAAAACCCAGCGTTGCTCAGGGGTTACTCCTGGCTCTGCAACTCCTGGCAGTGCTCGGGGACCACATGGGATGCCAGGGATCAAACCCAGGTTGTGGCATGCAAGGCAAATGCCCTACCTGCTGTGCTATTACTCCGCCCCACAAATGACTCTTGTTACAGTCTTTTAGGATTAACTTTTTGTTATAAATAAATACTTTTTTGGCACAGGGCGTCCCAAGTGCTCAGAAGTCCTGCAGACCCTCCTCAGTGATTCTCAGTGAACCAGGCTATTCAAGTAGTGCTTGGGGGTGGGTCCCCTGGGCCACCAATGGTATTGCTCAACAGGACATTTGGTGCTAGGGATTGAACTGGGATTGGTGGCATGCAAAATATGCGCCTAAACCCTTGTACTTCTGCTAGCCCTCACAGTATACTTTATTCAGAATGTTATTTGGTTTTCAGAACACATTTCAATAGTTCTATATACAGTAAACACTACAATAGTTATGATTTTTAAGAATGAAACTTTATAACAGTTGTATACTACGTTGAAATCAGGATAAGTATTTGTGATTGAAGATATGGCCATTATTTAATCAAGAAATGTAAGATGACTTTTCCTCCATTTTCATAGAGATTTTGAATGTTTAATTGACATTTCTTATTAATAGCTTTAAAATTTGGTTTGGGTTGTTATTTTTTGATGGGGAGGCTTTTTTATGCTTTGAACTATACCCAGCTGTGCTGAGAGATCACTCCTGGCTCTGTGCTCAGGGAACTGTATGCAGTGCCAGGGCTCCATCCAGGATTAACCCATGCAAGATAAGTGCCTTGTCTTGCAAGACACTTAACCCCTATGCTATCTTTGCACTCTTAAAGGCTTGGAGGTGTGTTTGGCAAAAAGAACAAGGACCTGGATATATGCTCTTGGGGATTACATCAACAATTTAAAGTGTTTTTCTGAAATAGTCCCTTAGCATATTTAACTTCAAGCTGCTACCTGTTTCTGCTCCCTTCTCTGCCTTCCAACCCCTTCACCACCCCAAGTTTACTTAAGGATTCCTTTTCACCATTTAGATTTCCCTTTCCATATTTCTTTTGTATGCTTTGATCCAATGTTCCTGCAATTTAGCCTACATTAGTACTTAAAATGTGGTTATTTGTTGTGGAGGTGTTTGTGAGGCAACTCAGTGATCCTACGCATGGTTGTGTGGTTCTAACAGTTCTGTGCTTGGACTGGCAATGTGGTGCTGATCAGTGGGCCAGTGGTACACTAGGGCCGTTATTCATTTAAAAAGTTTGTTCATTTATATTTATGACATGCAAATAAATGCAGTCATTCTATATCTAAATTTTTCCTTCTGGTTAGTTTGACTCAACATGATCCTCTTTTCATGTCCATCCATTTGTAGGCAAATTTCATAACTTCATTTTTTCCTAACAACTGCATAGTATTCCTTTGTGTCACTTCACTTGATCACTTGAATCCCGTTATTCATCGATTTGCTCGAGCGGGCGCCAGTAACATTTCCATTGGACCCTATCACGTGCCAATGTAGCCCAATGGCATGTGGTTGATTCAGGAATATGAAGAGCCTCAAACCGTTCCTTCAGGGTCTTTACAAGGAAGTCTGACCATCTTGTAGGTGGGCAGCCACGTGATCTTTTGATATCCCGTGGGATCCAGTCGGTAATGGCTCTAGTCCAGCAGTTGTCTCCAAATCGCATTACATGTCCAGCCCATCTGATTTTCGATGCCTTGGCAAACGAGACAGCATCCCTGATTCTGGAATAGCGACAGAGGTCAGAACTCTGGATTCCTTCTCTCACTTGAGTGAGGCGTGATATTCCAAGCATAGCTCTCTCTCTGGGAGACCGGAATAGCTTTCTCATCCTGCTTTCATAGGGCCCAGGTCTCTGAGGCATATGTTAATGCAGGGAGAATGGTGGAGTCAAAGAGATGTGCCCGGAGCCGGAGGTTCTTTGTCCTTTTAGCTATTTCTTTGATGCCTTTGAAGGCATTCCATGCCGCTCTCTTCCTCCTGCACAGCTCAGGTTTTAGGTCGTTCATCATGTTGATTTCTCGACCTAGGTACACATAACTGCTGCATTCAGAGATGTTTGTTCCATTGAGACTGAATGGGGCATTTGGTACTAGTTCATTTTTCATAAACATGGTTTTCTTTAGATTCAGCTGTAGACCTATCTTTCCACATTCTCGGTCCAAGTCAGCCAGCATTTGTGCTGCTTGCCTAATGTTTGGTATTATTAGAACGATGTCATCAGCGAAGCGGAGGTGGTGTAGTTGCCGACCATCTATCTTCACTCCCATTCCTTCCCATTCTAATTGTTGCATGATGTTCTCGAGGGTGGCGCTGAAGAGTTTTGGTGAAATGGTATCACCCTGTCGAACCCCCTCCTTTTCACATTAATGATCACTTCTTTGTAGAATGGTGAGATCCTGGTGGTGAATCCGTAATACAGCTCACGAAGGATCTTGATGTATTGGGTTTGAACGCCCTGTTTGGCTAGGGCTTTGATGACTGCTTCAGTCTCCACAGAATCAAAGGCTTTCTGTAAATCAATGAACGTGAGACAGAGCAGCATCTTGTACTCCCTACAAACCTCAATGAGCTTGGTTAACGTGTGGAAGTGGTCGATTGTGCTGAATCCTTTCCGGAAGCCTGCTTGCTCGCATGGTTGTCCTTCATCTAGTGTTCTGCTAATCCTGTTCAGGATGACTCGTGTAAACAGCTTGTAGATGACTGGACAACAGGCAGATGGGGCGATAGTTGCCGATGTCGTGAATGTCTCCCTTCTTGAACAGTACAACTGTCCTGCTGGTTTTCCATTGGGAGGGCACCTTGCATTCGGACAGGTAGCGTGTGAAGAGCCGAGCTAGTGTATTGATGAGTACCGACGGCAGATTCTTCAGGTGTTCGGGTCTGACTTTGTCTGGGCCTGGTGCTGTTCCCTTCTTTACTGACGAGATGGCATGTCGGATTTCAGAAGGGAGAACACTGGGAATGACATATCCATCCTGTGGAATTTGGTATACAGGCAGGTGGATGTGGCTATCAAAGAGATTTGAGTAGAAGTCCTGGATAACCTTCTCCATTGCCTTTCTGGAAGATGTGATAGATCCATCAGGGCGTCGGAGGGCAGTCATCTTGGTCTTATAGTTGGCAAAGGACAGGCGGGCAGTCGCGAATGCTTTTCCCGGCTTCTGCTGCATCTTCCAGTATTTCTGCTCTTCTGTCTTTGAGGTCTTCTTTTATCGCTTCTCTGCACTGTTTAGCAAGCTTGGATGTTAGCATTTGGTCTCCTGAGGCTTGCGCCTTGCCACGTTGGCGAATGAGCTCGAGAGTTTCTGAAGACAGGCATCCTTTTGTGTCTTTCTCTCTCTCAGCATTCTTTGCACAATCATGGAGGTGCTGAACCAGTCGGTTGTATTCTTCATCGATGTTGTCAATGATGGTATCTTCCCATGTTGCTGCAATGGTGCCAAAGAGTTCCCAGTTGGTGGTCGTTCTGGGAGTTCTCTTCTTAAACTTTGCAGCCTTTTCTCCCCATTGCGGGAAGTAGAATTTTGCACGAAGGAGACGGTGGTCTGATCCTGTTTGGAATTTGGGGACGACAGCTACATCGGTCAGACAAAACCGTCGATTGAAGATGATGTGGTCAATTTCATTGTGGAACTGTCCGCCAGGAGATTCCCATGTCCAACATTTCGCTTCAGCTTTCTGGAACTGTGAGTTCCCATGAATGGTCTTGGTGGACATGATGAACTCAGATAGTCTCTCACCCTGTTCGTTCCATGCTAGGCCATGGGTCCCGATGTGGAGTTCTTCAGCCGATCTTCTTGGTCCTATTTTGGCATTAAAATCACCGACCTTATGATCTTGTAGAAGGTGTGATCTTTTTTATAGAACTCCTCCAATTCCATGTAGAATTTCTCAATTTCATCTTCTTTGTATGTGGATGTTGGTGCGTAGACAATGAAGATAGAAATTGCTGGCAGTGGGCCACATTCCATTGTGTAGATGTACCAAAGCTTCTTTATCCAGTCATCAGTTCTCAGGCACTCTGGTTGTTGGCAGATTCTGGCTAATGTGAATACTGCTGCTATGAAAATAAAAGTGCAATGGTGTTTCTGCTATGTGTTTTTGGCTTCCCAGGGTATATTCCCAGGAATGTTATGTCGGAGTCAAATGGGAACTCAATTTCTAGTTATTGTTTTCCAAAAAGGCTATACCAGTCAACATTCCCACCAACAATGCATAAGAGTCCCTTTCTCCCCGCATCCACGCCAGCATTTGTATTTCTTTAAAAGTCTGAGTAAACTCCAGAACTTCTGTATTTTTGTAGTAAATTTAGATGTATAGTTCCAATTTTTAATCTCTTAATTGGTCATCTTTGGAGTGGAGTAATTGCCTGAACATAGCAGTTAGTTTTCTTAACAAAGGAAGAACTTTTTGGGACAACCAGTGCCTAAAAAAATGGTCATTGATGATTGATGGAGTAACAGTAAGCAGAGAGGCCTGGATACATTTTTCCACTTGTTTAGGGTAGGGCTCATTCTTTTGTAAATGACTTTCTGGTATGGTGCAGCCACACTGGGATCATTTTACTGGGAAGGACTTGCCACATGACAGACTCATCACTATAAGACCTGAGAATAATGCTGCTAGGCATTTTATTCTCACACTCATGGAAGTCTTCTTTCTTGACCTCCTCTTCAATGAGCTGGAATTGAAATATGTAAGTTCCTACTTGTGCAACTCTTTAAAATGCAACTTAGTGATTTCAAATTTGTTCACTTTTATTATTTTGCCATTCATTTTGGCAAAAGTAGATATCATATTCCTGCATGTCCAAGCAATTCATGAAGGAATTGATGAGGAATAATATCTTTTTTAATTTTTCAACGCAGAATTTTTTTTAATATTTTATTGTACCATTGTGAGATATACTTGTGCATGTTTGAGTTTCGGTTCTACAGTGTTCCAGCACCCATCCCTCCGCCCGTGCCCATTTCCCACCACCAGTGTCCCCACTTCCCTCCCCCCTTCCCCCAGACTGCCTCCATGGCAAGTTCTTTCTCTCCTTTCTCTCTTTCTCTCTCTCCTCTCTCTCTTCCTCTCTCTCTCTCCTTCTCGCTTCTCTTTCTTACACATTGTGGGTTGTAATACATACATTTATAGGTTATCATGTATATCGTTTTGCTGTTATTTAATGCTCAGATCTCAGATGGTATCATCATTTTCAACAATTATCAGCACACTGTTCCCCTTCTCTGTCTTACCTAGCCTCTGACTCCCACACATTTGTGGCATACCAGGTTTTGACATATTGTGCAGGTGACTACGCACCATGGGGATCGGGCTGTGTCCAGCTGTGGAGTCCGGATGAGAATGAGTCCACAGAGAATGACTGTGGTTGTGTTGCACGAGGTTTTCTGACTTCTGGGAGCCTGGTGGAGGACAGGCCAAGGAGCAACAACCTGTCCACACCCCAAGACTCCCCATCAGTCTAGCACAAGACGGGCAGAGACTCCGCCCTGTATTTGAATACCTGGTGTCTGTCTGAGAGCCCCAGCAGCAGTTCTGGGCTGCACCATCAGGCCTTTGTGGAGGGAGCCAGGGTGGGGCGAGGTGCCCCAGTCCATTCTCCCTAAAAACCTGCCAGGAATAATGTCTTTGAATGGGAAATGTCCAACAGTGCTGAGGGGAGCATGAGGTGCAATGTGTTAATCGTGGCTCCCCCTTTATTGAGCATATATACATTCCAGCCCTTTGAGCCTTTTCCTCAGTCACTATAATAGATGTCTAGTGAGAAGTAATGAAGATGTTATTTTCTACATACTTGCTGATATTCCACAATCAGTACTACTTTTAGTGAAGGAGGCTCTAAGAGACCATGGCTTCAATACAAGACGGTTCAACTAAATGTCCTGTTTATTCTGGGAGCAGCTCGGTTATTCTTGAGGATAAATTTTCAAAGTACATGGCAGACAAACTCTCTTGGGTTGTTAAGGCACTACTCTCGGGCCTCATATATGGCAAGAGAAAAGGTGACTTAAAAAAAAGTCAGCATTTACATGTGAAATAGCAGCTATCGCGGTGCCTCAACATTTTGTGAACAAGGCAAAGGCCCTGTGCCTGGAGGAACACTTGTTCAGTCTGCATGGACATTAGACTCCTTGTTATAAGGTTAGGATTGTACACTTAGCAAATAGCAGGGTTAGAAGGAGCATGAGGAGTTTGCTGACCCCAGCTTATAGGGAAAGTCATCATACTCATTAGGGTTCCTCTCTCATGCCATAATTACCACCCAAAGACCCCACCTCCAACTACTATCATGTGGCTTTTAATGTGATGCCATTTGTTTTTGTCATACCATTTTATGTAATATAAGAGAGGGCTGGAGAGAGAGTACAGTACGTCTGGTCTTGCATGTGGCAAACCATGTTCAATCCCTGATGCTATATGGTTTCCTGAGGTCTGCCAGAAGTAAGCCCTGAGAACTGACAGCTTTAGCTCCAAAACAAGCAATTGGGAGGCGGGAGTGGGAGGAGATGAAACAGAACATGTTTCTTCAATCGTTAATGTTTCAAAACCTTAACTTAGTTACTCATCTATTGGTAGGATGACTGTTCCCATGGATGCCTTAGGCTGGTTGTCATATCAGTTGTCTTGGTGTTATTATTTGGAAGTACCCTCCTTTCACTCGTAACCCTGATTTGAACAACAAAATTCTATGGCCAACCTGCATATGCAGAACCTCTTAATTTCTGCCAGGAAATAAGTGTTTCTTGAGTGTAAACATAAAGTTTTCAGGCGTTTTGCTTTCCCATGGACCATCTTTTCCACTCTTAATCATGTAGTTTTAGGGAAATGAAACTTGGACTGTTACTTTTCTCAACTGCTATTGGTTCCCAAAGATATGCTAAGGGAGTTAGCAGTGGAAATTGGCACAAGACTAGAGAGCCAACCATTAGTTCAGGGAGGTGACAAGTGAAGGTCAGAGGCAGTCATGGCAGAAAAAGATGGAAAAATAGTGAATTCTGGCCTGGTATTATCTCACATTCCTATATGGAACCTTCGCTTCTCTCATAGCTTCATAGCTTTTCTTGACGAGTGTCAAACTTTCTCTTCATATGCTCATATGTCTAACCCCATTATCTACTATAGGTCACTTTAAAGATGCTTGTGAAATGCATTGATCAGAAGAACTTTATTGACTTCTCTAATGAAACTTAAGTTCTTATATACTAGACAGTATGCTCCGAAAGTCCCAGAATTTCAACTTCATAGAGTTGTTTTATTAGGACTTAGGCGGATCTGTGATTGCAGTGGAATCACCCAGCAGAGTCAAGCAGGTCTAGGCTTTTGAAAACCTCCCTCTTTGTACAAAGTGTGGTGATGAACATAGGTGCGCATATATCCTTTGAAATTAATGATTTTGTGTATTGGGGATGCCAAGAAGTGGTATTGCTGTGTTGTATGGGAGTCACGTTTACTATCACTTTATTCACTTATTTTACTCATGTTGGTTTTTCCCTATGAAAAGAAAGCACATAAAGGGTGTTTTAGAGAAAATTGTATTCACTCTATTTTGAGAAAAGGCCTATTTTCATTTTTTATGTTTCTACAAAGTAGATTCTGTTACAGCTTTCTCAGACTTCATTGGTTTTCTTCCCTGAGAAACATAAATTATTCCTGGTGCTGCTTGGGAGACTGTATGGGATGCCAGGATCGAATTCAGTTCTGCTGCATGCAAGAGAAGTGCCCTACTCACTATACTATCACTCGGGACCCAGATGCAGATTTAGGGACCCTGAGGTCTATGATTATATTTATATCAAAGACTTTGATTGAAACCAGACTTTAACACACATTTTCATTTTTTTCTATTTAGAAAAGTTATCTTATTTTCTCTTAGCTTTGCCTTCCTGTTTACTTCTCACTGTGTAAGTCAACTTCACTTCCTCTCTTTAGATTGTTTTAAAAAACACGTAAGAATATAATAACTCAATTGTTGTTAATCAGATCTAATTTATACAGTAGTAGATTTGTTTGGGGGGGCACACCCAGTGATGTGCAGGGTTACTCCTGGATCTGCACTCAGGAATTACTCCTGGAGGTGCTCAGAAGGATTGAACCGGGTCAGCCATGTGCAGGCACCCTACCTACTGTGTCTCCAGCTCCAGAGATGCAGATTTTTTATTTATTTATTTGTTTATTTTTTGCTTTTTGGGTCATGCCCGGCAATGCTCAGGGGTTACTCTTGGCTCTGCACTCAGAAATTATTCCTGGTGCTGCTCGGGAGACTGTATGGGAAGCCAGGATCGAATTCAGCTCTGCTGCATGCAAGAGAAGTGCCCTACTCACTATACTATCACCGGGACCCAGATGCAGATTTAGGGACCCTGAGGTCCATGATTATATTAATATCAAAGACTTTGACTGAAACCAGACTTTAACACACATTTGAACTGCCAGACATTAGTTACTTCCAGTAAAACATGAAAATCTCAATAAAGAGCCATGCTTTTTCCTGGGGGTTGGATAGGAGAGTATTGGATTGACTTTCCCGCACTTTGAAGGTGAGTTAAGACAATCCAGTCTCTTATCAAACAGGGAAGTCTTCCTGTTTAGTTTCTTTTTTGCTCATTCGTTTTTAGTGCAAGTAGATGTAGTGTCCAAAATGTAAATCTTTCCCTACCCATGGTAACTAGGTTGGATCCCATCCACTCTTTCTATGAAACATAAAGGGCCGAGGAGAGTGGGGCTGGAGTGATAGTCCAGTAGGTAAGGCATTTGTCTCGCATGCAGCCGGATCTGGGTTCGATCCCTGGCATCCTATATGGTCTCCCGGGCACTGTCAGGATTAATTCCTGAGTGCAGAACCAGGAGTAACCCCTGAGCATTTCTGGGTGTGACCCAAAAAAAAAAAAAGAAAAGGCCGAGGAGAGCATTGCTTTATTTTGGGAAACTCAGCATGTCTCATCCCAGCCTGTTCTTAAATCTTAGGATGTGATTTCAGCACTGATGGAATTTCTGGAAACAAGTGTGCAACATTGACAGTAAGTCTTAGTTCTGAAAATTGTGTCATTTGTTGAAATCTGGCATCACTGGAAATGATGTTTTGGGGATGCCAAAACATCATTCATCATGCTACTGTGATGGAGCAATTTAGCCACTTAAAAGTTAAGGGTGGGAATGTTTTAGAGAACAGACTTGTTAAGGCTCATTTGTCATTGTCCTGAGTCACTAAAACAAGACACAGTACACTGATAATGGTGAGTTGGATTTACAGAAACTATCCATATTTTGAAATGCTGATCATTGAATCTACGCTCTCAGGATTGGACAGAAATGCATTCCCTTTTGTTTATGTTGTGTTTCCAGACAGAGATTTTTGTTTTGATTGGCTTGTTTGATTCAGTGAGGAACTCAGCTAATTTTTGAAAGAGACTTTAGAATCAGCTAAGAACCATTCTCAGTTTAGATTCACTACTGGCTAAAAAATCCTAATTAATTGGTCTTTCAGAACTGGGCATTGAAGGAAGAAAGTAATTCAGAAAACATGTGCTGGTTATTGTTGTGAGGTTAATGCCATTATTTGGAGAGGATTCAGCACTGCTGATAGCCCCCTGACTGAGTGCTGGCCAGTTTCTCAGGGGAAGAAAACCAATGAAGTCTGAGAAAGCTGTGACAGAATCTACTTTGTAGTAATCAAATTGCCCAATGGCAAATGTAATGTTCTACCAGAAGCTCTTTGCATGTTCGTAAAACCTGGGTTCTAGTCTAACTATATCTAAATGCCAACCTGTGTAGTAAACTTGCATTGGATAGTGTCAGTATTTTTTTAAACCTTTTCGTTTACCCATGAACCCTTTTAAAAAGTATTAAGATCCATGTCCTTCTCTCCTGGGATATTTTTTTTAACGTCAAAATGGCAATGATGACTGAAATCAAACAGTATTAAATGTTGCCATGTTTGGCATTCTCAAATCTTTATATGGCATTCTCTTCTCTCTCCAAATTTGAAATCGCAAGATTACTTGACGAGTATTACTCCATTTAAGGCCATGAGAGTTATTGATACCAGAATATCTTTAAGAGGATTCTGTAGTTACCTCTGATACCTGTATGGCTTATCAGCAAGAATATCAGAAAAGTCCTTTTTGATTATATATGTCAGTCAGAATGTATCTATCTCAGTACAAAACTTTTGCAGAAAGAGATGTTTATTATTGCTGTTTTTGGTTATCTGCTTGCTTGATTTAGATGTAATATTTTGCTTACTTGCTTACTTGTACTGGTTTGAGTTTAAATGTTTCCCTGAATCCAAGGATTATTATAATGGCCTTCATGAAATGCTCAGCTTTTACTAGTCACGCATTTTCTAATTGTTATCTTGCTAGCCTGCTGACATAATATTTTTGAGCTAGGCAGGAACTTGGAGTATCAGATTCAATCTTCTCATTTTTGTAGGTGAGAAAACCAAGCCTTTAGGCTCATAATTGAGCTTCATGAAAATTAGTCATTTTGATTTTGCTTAATCTGCAACCATTCTCTTAATATGGTTATCTGATCCCTACAGTTTCTCAGAGGAGCTATTCCCATAAGTTGTTCTTTACATATTGGCTTCCATACTTCATAAATGTAGAACTTGGGTGACCTAATTGAAGATGTTGCTTTTTGCTTTGCTAAAAGCTTCTTAAGTTATAAATAAATAATAGTGGGAAGATACTTGATGGCCTTTCAGCTGAAATAATAATCTCTTGGATTGACAGAGTTTCCTACAAGAGCTAAAAGCACCTCTTCCATATTAGCACATTTATCTTCAATATGTGGAGGTACAGGAATAGATAGGATCATTAAGATTCAACAGAACTTTGAACAAGACTGTATGTATGGCTCGCTATGTTTCCTGCCTATTTGCTAAGTCTAAAATGTTAGGATTAAAGAAATAAGAAGGCAGACATCTTGACTTGGGGTTAGTTATTATAAGATTTATAATTATGAGACAAGAAAGATCAGGAGGCTTTGTATAGGTCACTAAATTAAGATGAGTGGAAGATGGTAATGTCACAAATGGAAATAGTGGCTAAAAATATGTGTCCAATTGGATGCAGTAGCTAAATATAGGGACATAACAGCTGCGGGAGTAAGTCTTCTACTATAGGAGAGGGGAGAAAGAACTAGGTTTTTGATAATGCAGTCTCAACCATACCAGTACTTTCATAGCCACACTAAAAGAGAAAACTAGGGAAAACAAAGCGACAGTTAAATAATATGGTAGACTGCACAGGTTAAAGGTAAATCAAAGCTGGAGATATAGTACCCCAGTTAAAGCACTTTCTTTGCATGTGGCTGCTCTGGGTTCAATCACTATCACTGCATAAGATTCCTGAGTTTCACTGAGAGTGGTCCAAAGGGGGGAAAATTCATATGAAAATATTTTTTGTATAACTGGTACAACATTTGGAATGCACTTAAATATTTTTAGTGTTTTTTTTTCTTCCGTATGTAGTCAGATAGTCACAGCTGACCTTTCTCTCCCCTTGGGAATGAAACCCAAATAGTGCTCAGGAGCCCAGGGTGATACTTCTTGTGATATGACCCTGATTAGACAAGCTGAATGGTTCAAAAGTCAGGCCTAACATTGCTAGAAGCTACCAAGTTATACCTGATGTGTGTTGGGGAGGGCATGTGGTGTTAGGAATAGAATTGAGGGGTTGCGCATGCAAGACCCTCACTCTAAGAACTAGATCCACGATCCCAGGTTTGTTCATTCTTTTCCACAAAAATTTTAAGAACTGGCCAAGAATGATTGGAAAATAACTGTCCATATTTCTGATGTTCTCAATTCAAGCTCATTGGTCTGACAGTTATTACTCCAGTACCATGATATTTAAATTACTATAGCTTTAGGTATAGTTTCAAATTTGGTAAAGCAGTAACTCCTAGTTTTTATTTCTCAGAACACACACATGTGTTATTGACCCAAAGAAATCTTAGGAAAACCAATGCTTGTTACTTGAAACCAATTTTGTGATTATTTTTTTTTTGTATTGAGTGTTTTTATTTTTTTAAGTATTTTATTATACCACCGTGAGATATACAAATAAAAAGATATACAATTAGAAAGTTCATGTTTGGGTTTTGGTCATACAGTGTTCCAGCACCCGTCCCTCCACCAGTGCCTATCTCCCACCACCAACGTCCCCAGTTCCCTCCCCTTCCCCAGCCCACCTCCATGGCAGGTTCTTTATTTCTTTCCCTTTCTCTTTTCCTTCCCTTCCAGACTATGGATTACAGAACATACATTAAAAGGTTGTCATGTGTATCCTTTTTTGCCTCTACTTAATGCTCAGTTCTAGATTGGCATTAGTACCCTCAACAATTATTAGCACCCTGTTCCATTTTCTGTCTTACCTAGCCTCTGACTCCCACACGTTTGTGATAATTTCCACCTTTGACAAGACCCTCCTGATATATGTTTCACTTGACCTTGGATATTGATATCATAATATGTACATATATATTTATGCCATGCAAATAAATGCAGTCATTCTGTATCTGTCTCTCTCCTTCTGGCTAATTTCACTCAACATAATCTTCTCCATGTCCATCCATTTATAGGCAAATTTTATAACTTCATTTTTCCTAACAGCTGCATAGTATTCCATTGTGTAGATGTACCAAAGCTTCTTTATCCAGTCATCGATTTTCAGGCACTCTGGTTGCTTCCAGATTCTGGCTATTGTGAATAATGCTGCTATGAACATAAAAGTAGGGATGGTGTTTCCGCTGTGTATTTTTGGTTTCCCAGAGTAGATTCCCAGGAGTCGTATGGCTGGGTCAAATGGGAGTTCAATTTCTAGTCTTTGGAGGAAAGTCCATATTGTTGTTCATTCTTTTCCTTCTCCTTATTGTCTTTAAATATATATAATGTATATTATATATATATATATATATTTATAATATTCACTTGTACCACTTGTCTTCCCGTTGTTCATCGATTTGCTCAAGTGGGCGCCAGTAACATCCCCATTCATTGGGAATGAGGTCCATTATTGTTACTGTTTTTGACATATCAAATATACCCTGGGTAGCTTGCCAGGCTCTGGCGTGACTCTGGGTTCATCCCAGGGGTCCCAGTCTTTTTCTATGTCAGACCATCAACCATCCAGGGCCCATGGGGCAGAGCTCTGGGTGTAGACAAGCCTGTCTCCTGTAAGCCACCTGCCGACGCAGCCAGGCACCACAGCTACACCTGCAACACCTCAAGTGGCAATTGGCCTTTTAAGGCCACTTCTTGTCCTTCTGGCTAAGATCAAATGTAGTATTTCTAATATATAATATATAGTATTATATATAATGTGTATGTATACATGTATATACACACACACTGATTTCTGTTGTAAACACTGTGCCCCCAAGAATAGATAGGAAAACTGAGGATAAGAAGATTAAGGGTCTTCTTATGATCACATAGTAAAGTGTAAGGTTAAATAAAAAACAAACCATTATTTTCTGATTCTCATAACTCATATATCCTTCTTCCCCTTTTATTACAAAGCCTATTTGAACTGAAGTCCCAACCTGAACCTTCGTTCATTAATCTTTCAAGATTTGTTTGCTATGTATGTTTTAACCTAGGCAACAGCTTGCCTCAGGGAAACAAGCTTAAATTTAGAGAATCGTTCTATTGTTAGGGTGGGTCATGGTTTATTTGAGCAAGGTCTTAGCCAAAAGGAAAGACATGTGATGAAGAACAGAGTTAAATGAGCTTGACTGAGGCTGGAGCCATAGTCCAGCAGGTAGGGTGCTTGCCTTGAACATGGCCGACCTGGGTTCAGTCCCCTAAATCCCAGATGGTCCTCCGAGCACCGCCAGGAGTAATTCCTGAGTGCAGAGCCAGGGGAAACCCCTCCACAGTGCTGGGTCTGACCCCAAAACACAATTTATCAGATAGATAGATAGATAGATAGATAGACAGACAGACAGACAGACAGACAGACAGACAGACAGACAGATAGATAGATAGATAGATAGAGCCTGGCTCCCATTTGTGCAACAAAAGCAGAATCCTTTCTGCTTACTTAGTGGTTATTATTGACACAAATGATGTATCATTCATGAGGGGTGGCTCTCAAACACACAGAAACTCCTTTAATATTTTTTTATTTTTTTGCTTTTTGGGTCACACTCGACAATGCTTAGGGGTTACTCCTGGCTCTTTGCTCAGGAATTACTCCTGGCGGTAGTCAGGGGACCATATGGGATGCCAGGGATCAAACTGAGTTGACCGCATGCAAGGCAAATGCCCCTGCCCGCTGTGCTATTGCTCCAGCCCCACTCCTTTAAATAATGTATATGTCACCCTTGGCCTTTCTTTGTTGTGTTGGGGAAAAAATGTGGGGGGACATAACTGGCTCCAGGGATTACTGCTGGCCATGCTTGGGAGACTACATGGGGCACCGAGGATCGATCCAGGTCAGCCATGTGCATGGCAAACACCTAACCTGCTGTACTTACAAATGATGTGTCATTAATACACTTAGGACTTGAAAACAGAAGTGGGAAAACAGAAGTGGAAGGAGAAACACCTTCTTCAGTGTATCTTTCCAATACTTCTTTTCATAATGCTGTAAGTGTAGCATGCTCTAAACTTGTATATCTGCTTGCCATTGTTCTCTGAAATCAGATCATCTTTCCAACACTCCCACCAGTATTGGTTTAAAGTCTGAGGCCAACTAAGTTTTTTTGTCTTTTAAAACCCCACTGTAGCTAACTATTTGCTTTGAAGAACTGCCTGAAATTGTTTTTTTTTTTTTTTTTTTTTTTTTTTTTTATTTTTTGGGTCACACCGGCGATGCTCAGGGGGTTACTCCTGGCTCTGCACTCAGGAATTACCCCCTGGCGGTGGTCAGGGGACCATATGGGACGCCGGGGATCGAACCCAGGCCAGCATAGGCTGGCCGTGCAAGGCAAATGCCCTACCCGCTGGGCTATCTCCGGCTCCTGAAATTGTTTTTTTTTAAATATTTTATTATACCACCGTGAGACATACAATTACAAAGATGTTCATGTTTGGGTTTCAGTCATACAGTGTTCCAGCACCCATCCCCCCCACCAGTGCCCATTTCCCACCACAATGTCCCGTTCCCTCCCCCTTCACCTACTGCCTAAAATTCTTAACTGTATATAGAAAGACCTAGTCACTTGCCTCCACCCAGTTATCCAGCATTCCTTCTTTTTAATTTTCCTTCTTTGACTTATATTACCACCTCACTTGTACTTTGAGAAACAACATTTGAAACCCTCACCTTTCCATATCTCCACATCTCCTTTTCTGTTCTGACTACATATTACCCAAGTCTGTTTTCATAAATCTGTTCCCTTTTCCTCAAGATTCATCATGGCCATCTCTTTTTAAGAAGTTGACCTTGAACTGTAGTTGTGATTCTAGTTAACCTGAGGTGCCACTGTCCTCTTCATTGTCATATATCCCTTCTTGTGTATGGTTCTGTACTTAAATGATACACATATATTGAAATAATAAGCATGTTCAAACTTCATTATTTACCAGAAGTCACCACTGTATCAATCTCCAAATCACTTCCTATAACAATCTTGTGTTTAAAATGTAGGAAATATAATAGTAAAAAATTAGTAAAGAACCCATATGAGAAGGATTATCGAGATCTTCCATATGATAAAATTATTTTGAAAGTAACTTGCTAACTTCCTTGAAGGAGTGGGAGTTTAACTGCTAAACCATATTCCAGGCCAGAGTCTACTCTTTCTGTTTGCTTCGCCTCATAAAGACAAAACATAGATCCCCAAGTACAGTAATAACTTTAAACATTTCCTCAAAGCCAAGTATATTAATGGAACTCATTAATATCATTGGTTTTCACCTGAATTTTATTCTTATCTCTTTTGATTATTTTTATTTTGGAGCTAGAGTTCATATGTTTTAAATAAATACTAAAAGAAAAGTCACCACTTTATAGCTTACATTCCAAAAAATCTTTGCCCCCACAATTTATTTTCAGAATCTTACTGTTGCTCTTATCATCTAACTTTCATTGACTGTAAATGTAATGAACGTGTCCGTGTAACCCATCACACTTTTGAGAGTGTTGTTAATAATTACACCATGCACTCACTAAGTGGGCACTCTCTGATGAATCACAGGTAGGAGAGACTTAATCTAGTGGTTTTGATCAAGCCCTTAAAATGACTGTGTTGTGTCCTTTGAGTTTCCCCAATGGTGAAAAAAGTTACAGAAGACTACACAAAACCTCTAAGAACAAAAGAGTCTGTGCTTCTTAGACCTCTAATAATGAAATTAAAAATTAACTCCCTTTGAGGATTATGTAAGCACATTAATATTACCAAGGACATATTATTCCATTGACCAGTAGAGGTCTGTGAAAGGGAAATTATTTCCCAACCAGTACTATAGAACTTGAGTATACTGTAAGCCTTTCATGTGGATAGCCTTAATTTAGATTATTATATTAAATTTATGTAAAATTCTGAGCTTTCTTGTCATTATTGTAGAAAGCTCTGCTGGCGTCCTATCCAGCGCGAGGAAGCAGGTTGTGATAGACATTGGAGAGTACAGACCCGTTTTTTGCATTAAAGTGAAATGTTTGGCAACAGAAAGCTTGTCACAGAGAAAATGGCTTTCCTCAAATATGGGAGACTTCTGCTTTGCTGGTATATTACAGCTGAGGCAGTAAACTCCAATGGTCACTTCATCCTGAGGATTCTGCGTATGAAGATTGATGGGACAGATGCTTTGAAACACTATGAACCAGTACATCACTGTAGCTTGATTACTGAAAGTTCTGGTAATAAAGTACACTCTTAAGTTGAGGAGTGCTGTTGCAGATTCTGAATTTCATACTTTCTATCCCCCTTGTGTGCAGATTGTTTTTTGGCTCGGGCTGCTGTAGCTATTATTTCCCTCTCTTTTCACCAACTTTTCCAATAACAAAATAAAGGTCATGTGAAGATGCTTAAGATGGAAATAGACCACAAATTATTTTTCCATATTTAAATTTTTCTTTTTTAGGTTCTCTTAATCTGCAACTATATTTAGAATATAGATCTCTGGATAATTTCACTCCAGTGGTTTTCATCTGGACTAATACTTATCTCTTAAGGTCTTTGGGAATGATTTTGTGTAAGTTGTCATAGAGATTGGAGAGGTGCCATTGGCATTACTAGGTGGTCAAGTATTAAGGTCCCCATCCTTCAGTGCACAGAATGTCTTGTGTGATAAAGAATTGCTTCCTCCAGTGTTAATTCTTAACCGTTTAATAGTTTGTAGAGCACATTTCTTTTTACCCAAGTGTGTGCAAGGGAAAGTCTTCAGGTTTCAGTGAAAATCATTATTGGGTAAACTTTTGATTCTGTTTTTATGGGTGAGAACTTTTAAAAAATATTCCAGGGCCGGAGTGATAGACCAGCAGGTAGGTCGTTTGCCCCTTGCACATGGCCGACCCAGGTTTGATTCCCGACATCCCATATTGTTCCTTGAGCTCTGCCAGAAGTAATCCTGAGTGCAGAGCTGGAGTAATCCCTTTAACATTGCCAGGTGTGACCCAAAAAACACAAATATTAAAAATAAAATATATTCCAGAATTCACTTATTTAACTTAAGCACTCTACTTCCTTTTTGCATTTTTATTATTTTATTTATTTATTTATTTTTGCTTTTTTGGGTCACCGGTGATGCTCAGGGGTTACTCCTGACTCTGCACTCAGGAATCACTCCTGGCGGTGCTCGGGGACCATATGGGATGCCGGGGATTGAACCCAGGCAGCAGGGCCGGCGTGCAAAGGCAACGCCCTACCCGCTGGGCTATCGCTCCGGCCCCCTTTTTGCATTTTTAAAATGTCACTTATTGCAACAGCTATACCAAAACCCATTAAAGATTACAAAGAAAAGGTGATATCTATGAAAGGCAGAAAGAATATATAGATAATATAATGGCTTGCTGAACACAGAGGAGTCTGAAACTCAAGAATTTATAAAATTGTTTTAAAATAAGAAAGATAGTACCAGAGTTAAGGCACTTGCCTTGCGCAGATCCCCTGAGAACATGTGGCAGATTCCCAGACAGTAGAGACAAAGGGCCAGAAGGATTGGTCCATGATTGGAAGCCTGCTTCAGGTATTTCAGAATTTTAATGTGGCAGTTCACCACACTAAAAGTCAGCTACACTGGCACCATCTACTTCTGTCCTGCAGGGGCTGGTTGTAGAGAATGAGACAAATACACAAGGACTGTCCAAGTTTTAAGGCTGCCATGAGTGAGCTCACAGACTGGGCATTTATTAAATACAGTACTACTCCGCCCTGGTTCCCACCATGAGTTAAGTTGACATATCAAGGACACTGAGTAAGTGCATTAAAATTCTATGGGAACATTAAGAGCAGAGACTGGGATATTCACATTGTCAATCAGCAGTCGCTCCTAAAGCATAAAGTCATGACACTTTCCTGTTCAATTTTTGCTTGTGTTTCCCTCTACATCAAGACACTAACCTGCTTTATTCTATCTTTTCTTACACTTTTGAAGTCTGTGTGCACATTTTTGCCTGCCTTACTGTGTATTTTAAGACCTGCGTTGTTTGGCTCAGGAGATTATCCTGGCATCCTTGTTAAGGGGATTATTTCCCACATTTTACTTTAAATGTTGACTTTGTTTCATTTTGTACACTCCAAACATATATCCGAGTCTAAAAATAGATTTCTTCACAAAAATCCAATCTATTTTTAAAACCCCACTACATAATGTCCACATTTGGTTGTTGTCAAACCCTTCTGTATTTTCCATTAATGAGTTCTAATAATGCACTTTGGGGTCTGGGTCCTCAAAAGACACATTTCAGCAGACTTACTTCTTTTGACCATAAGTTACTTTCTAAGTTATTTTTAAGCCTGTGGGTTTTAAGTAGACTTACTGCAGGAGTGACAGCACAGTGGGCAGGGCATTTACCTTACAGTGGCAGACCTGGGTTTGATCCTTGGCATCACATATGGTCCCCCAACCACCGCCAGGAGTAATTTATGAGCAAAGAGCCAGAAGTAACCACTGAATGTCACTGGGTGTGACCCAAAAAGCAAAACAATAATAATAATAGTAATATAATAACAATAGTAATAATAATAATAAATATAGATTTACTGATGCAACTTAATTACAATAACCAAGTTTGAATTTCAGCACAATAAGTATGTTTCTAGTTACTGGTGTGGTTGAATTTCTAACTGTGGACTGTAAAATGTCTCCAGGGAGTCCTTGCTGCTGGTGAGCACTCCTCAAGGTACCACCTACCTGTCAGGTCCACATGAAAATTAGTATTTCACTTCACTAGCTCCTTTGAGTTGAAAGTCTGCAGGGAAATAAGTTAAAGGGGAAAATCACAGGGTTTTACCTGTAATAACCTCCTTGGTAGAAAGATGGTCACATACTCCATTTATCCTACCTGCTTCCTTTCCCAATGAGATATCCAGTCCTGATTTCTCTAATCCCTGAAGGTGGTAGATGGAACAGGTGTTTCCTCCATACTCTTCATTAGTGCCAGTATAGTTTGCGTGAGGCACTAAAAGGTCAAAATACCCTGCCCCACATTCATATATTTAAGATGGAGTTATATAAGCATTTGCCTGTTGCCTTTGTGAGCATTTTAAAATATACAATTTAGTGTCATTAATTCCTTCTGCATACAAGGTCCAGGTTGAGGGCAAAATGTGCTGCCTAAACAATGTCTCATTTTAGCTACAGTGCCATAAGCTTAGAAGGAAGATGAAGCTCAGGGCATCAGGCTCGGTGGGAGCCCTTGAAGGTGGGCGTGCTGTTTCCCCAACTAACTTGGCAGTAGAGCCACATTGCTAACTCACACTGTGCTCATTCCTTCCCACCATGTCCCATGGTTCTGGATTACTGTGTGTTTTTTTTGTTTTTAATATTACAGAGTAGGAGACGGGGTTCTGAGATTGAAAATCACACCCCCATTTTATACATGAAAATAATAAAAGTTACGAACCATGTTCAAGGTCATATTTCATGTTAATGGCCAAAGTGGGACTAAAGAGATTTCCAAATTCCGGTCAAGCACTTTTCTATTAAAGTCAACTTCTATTTTCAACATGTAAGATTTTTAAGACTTCTAGGACATACCTAAATGTTTCCAAAACTTTAAACCTCATTTAAGAACACATTTATACACAGTAGAAGATTGAATGCACACATTAACACCTTAAAATAACCAAAACACATTTTTACTTCCTCTAAAACTTGCACTGTTTCTTAAACAAAAAAAAAAAAAAACACTTTTCAACTGATTCAGAAATTTCCTTCTGATATAGGATTACAAATAATATTTTACCTTTATTTAAATATTAATAATAGAATGAAGCTGTTTTAATTTGGTATTGCAGTTCCGTTACCCACAGTCCTTTTGACCATATCTGAGGGTTGTTCCTATTGGGATTGTCTAACCCCTTGCTTTAATTCTTTATATTCTGAGTATGAGTGAGAGTATCTGGTGTTTGACCATTTCTTTCTGACTTTTACTTAGCATGACTTTCTCCATTTCCCATCCAAGTTGCAGCAAAATGCAAAATTTCATCTTTTCTTTGAGCTGAGTAGTATTCCCTTGTGCATTTAAAAGCACGGCTACTTGTCAGAAAAAATGAAGTTATGAAATTTGCCTATAAATGGATGGGCATGGAGAGGATGATGTTGAGTGAAATTAGCCAGAGAGAGAGAGAGACAGATATGGAATGGCTGCATTTATTTGCATGACATAAATATGTATATATATATATACATATTATGATACCAAAATCCAAGGTCAGGCGCATGAAACAGGAGGTCTTGTCAAAGGTGGAAATTATCACAAACGTGGGAGTCAGAGGCTAGGTAAGACAGAGAATGGAACAATGTGCTAATAATTGTCGAAAGTGCTGATACCAACCTAGAACTGAGCATTAAATCAGGCAAAAAAGATACACATGACAACCTCTTAATGTATGTATTTTCCACAATGTGGAAGGGAGGGAAAAAGAGAGAGAGAGAAAGAGAAATTAAGAACCTGCCACAAAGGCAGGCTGGGGTAGGGGGAGGGGAATCGAGGAGCGTTGGTGGTGGGAAATGGGCAGTTGTGGAGGGATGGTGCTGGAGCACTGTATGACCGAAACCCAGATAAGGAACATCTTATGAACATCTTTGTAACTGTATATCTCACGGTGGTATAATAAAATATAAAAAAAAGCACAGCTACTTGATCTGCTTATCTGCAGTTCAGTTGTTTCCAGATCTTGGCTATTGCAAATAGTCCTGTGATGAAGATAAGTGTGCATTGGTTCTACTGTGCTAATAGTTTTGTGTTGGAGTAGGTAGATGACCAGGATTGGAGTTGCATGGTCAGTTGGCAGTACTCATCTTAATTTTTGAAGTATCTTTGACCATTGTCCAAAGATAATGAACTGAACAACAGTCCTGCTGGCACTGGATAAGAATTCCCTTTTTACCACATCCTCACAGCAATTACTGTTTCTAGACTTCTAAATCTAGGTCATCCTTCTGGTTTTTTAATTTTATTATATCACCATAGATAGACCGTTACAAAGCTGTTCATGATTGGGTTTCAGTCATACAGTGTTCCAGTGTTCCAGCACCCATCCCTCCCCAGTGCACATTTCCCAACACCAACATCCCGAATTTTCCACCCCCGCTGCCTGCTTCTATGGCAGACTCTCTCTCTCTCTCTCTCTCTCTCTCTCTCTCTCTCTCTGCCCTTTTGTATATTGTGGTTTTGAAGCACATACACTGAAGGGTTATCATGTATATATCTTTACCTTCTTTCAATACTCAGTTCTAGTCTAGTGTTACCATTTCCAACTATTGGCAAACTGGTCCGTTTCTATCTTAATCTCTGTCCCCACACACTTGTGGGTTCGATCACTGACAAGTCCTCCTGACCCCTACTTTGTCTTAGGCCATCCTTCTGGTTTGAAGTAATGCCTCATTATTATTTAGGATTTACATTTCCTGACAATTTTTCATATGCCTGATAACTACCTTTGAGGAATTACTGTTTATTTTCTTTCACCATTTTGGTTTTAGAAACAAGGCCCATTCTTAGAAAAATGGAGTAGAATTGATACGAATAAACCCTCAGGTGTATGGCAATTTACTACAAAGGGGTAAAGTATATGAAGCAAGGAGGTCCCTTCAATAAATGGTGACTGGAAAACTGGAGCCATATGCAAAAAAAAAAAATAACAAAGACTAGACCCATTACTCAGACCATTGACAAAGGTTCATGCAAAATGAATTAAAGGCGTAGTCCACCAAACCTGTCTCTACAGAGTACATTAAGAAAAACATAGGTAGGACCACTTTCGAGGGGGCTACAGTGATACCATCCCATTGGCAAAACAAAACTGAAACAATTGATGATACATTAAAGTAAAAATCTTCTGCACTGCAAAAAA